>JADLZL010007601.1:0-67872 GCA_015844335.1 Chrysopogon serrulatus | reverse complement strand
TGGAAGAAGATATGACAGGAAGAGGATTACAAGTAGGCCAGGCCAATGGATGAAATGTGGGGGGCCACAATTATCTGTTTGCTAACAGTGTCAAAAATAACATCCATTCCATGCTTCTGAATTGGGTCATTTGGTAGTCCTCTACAACCGCTGCCACTGTAGGATGTGGCTGTTTTTCTCTATGAGCATTCTTCCCTGTAGATTACAAACAACAATAATGGCTAATGCAACCAAACATCATTTTCTAGAAAATAGAGATAAGATCATAACACTCTCCCTAGTCACTACGCCAAATACAACCTTAATTTACTGATACCATATTTTATCAAAATATAGGACGCCTTTGTCTTTTCATCGTGCCAGTTGAAAGAAAGCAAGTGTATAATCCCCAAATCTACACAAAGTTAATTAAGTAAAATAGTAGAATGGAAAGATACGGATTCCTTTCACGAGGTTATTTCACACTAATTTATGAATTCAACCTTTTTTAGACGATTTCTGAATTCAAATTCTGCTATCCAGACATAACTTGAAGACTTGAAGTTGTAACGTTATAAATACATTTGTTTTAGGATTTCTACAAATTAGTAACACTTAACCCGCAAGCATATGCGCAGCTGCCATGTTTTTTTTGAAACTTCAGGCAAGCTTTATTGATTCACAAATACGGATACATCGTTTACAAGTAGCTGGAGAATAGATGATGGGGGGTCATCTACCCAAACCTGGAAACTCTTCTTTCCTAAAGCTTGCCTAGCTAACTCATGGGCTACTGAGTTACAAGATCTATCACAATGACTAATAGTTATCTCATTGAATTCCTTCCAGTTATCGACGATTTCATCATAGATTGCCGCTGCAGCAGTAGCCGAGAATCCTCCATCTTGCATCGTCTGAACCACCTCCATACAATCGGATTGAATCTCAACACGATTACATCCAATTTGTTGGGCTAACAAGAGTCCATCTCTGAGAGCAATTGCCTCTGCTGATGCTGCGTCCAGAACATGAGCAATGTAGCTATGAGATGCGGCGATAAATGCACCTCCAGAATCTCTAATCACAGCTCCGGAACTACCTGTTCCTCGTGTTTCAGCTGCCATGTTTATGGTTCAGAAAACGATTAAAAAGTTGATTCAAGATTAGCCTACGTTTGAAAATAACGACATAACAGGGGGTCCCAAGCGAACTTTCACGCTCAACTTTCCCTGCAAGAATGGATCGCGACACCCCACAAGAGTAGACCGAAGACAAAGGAAGGCGAGGGGCACCATCCCAAAAACCGTAGAAAATCGAATAGTCGGGGGAAGGAAAAAAAAGGGAAGAGCACGCGCCGCCGCCAGCACCGCGTCCGCCATGGCCGCCTCCACCCGCCGCACGTCGCAACTGCTGGGGTCCGCCGCCTCCCGCCTCCTCCACGCGCGGGGGGCTTCGCCGCGGCGGCCGCCGCGGCGCCCCCTCGCCGGCGGTCTTCGTCGACAAGAGCACCCGCGTGATCTGCCAGGGCATCACGGGGAAGAACGGCACCTTCCACACCGAGCAGGCCATCGAATACGGCACCAACATGGTACGCCCTCGCCGCGGCCACCCCTCGTCTGTCTCCCTTTGATGTGTCCCTCAATGGCTCGATCTGGGCGCTCCGTACCGTGCGATTCTAGGGTTGGGCAGAGCTCGTGCTGCGCGATCTCGTGGGTGCGTGGTCGTCGATCTCCATTTCCTCGGGTCTTACTCTTTCGTTTGGCTACCATACACTCCGATCGAGAGCGACCCTTAACTGATGCTGTTGGAGGCAAAATGTTTGCAACTATAACTGCTTATGTGTACGAGGTCTGAAATTGTAGTCCAAGCGGCAAAAATCTAGGGTCCATAATCATTTGCTGAGTTGATTTGAGCCAGCAACTGTGTGGCAGACAGGAAACATAATGCATTTCTCAGGATGCATAAGTGTATTATGGTTTGAGAAAAAGGATCCTCACTGGAGACCTGATTTTAACCAAGGTGCTTTAGATTATGAGAATCATACCTACCCATCATGAATGCTTTGAAACCTTTTAAGCTCTTCTAAGTACAAACCTAATAACAAAAAAAACATCATGTATGATCTATGAAGATGTAATTATTCTTCACTATGTAGGACAGAAGCAATTTTTGTTTCCAGTCTATTTTATGTAAATGGGCTACAGTCCTCAGACAACCAAATTGTGATAATAGGAAGAAGGATGTTGAGACACTAAGCATGTTGAAGTCTGGTTTTTAGCATGATGGTTCCATGGACCTGGCATGTTTTACACTTATGTTGTTGACCATAGATTCATGTAATTAATGTGGCACTTATGTTGTTGACTGCAGCTTCATGTAATTAATTTGGTAGACACTTACAATGGAATTGACCCGGATGCTACTTTTTTTCTGCAATGTAGTATTATACTAACATTATTATGAATACAACTGAAAGCGGTTCATGCTGCACAAAATATATGAACAACGATTTGTATGTTTCAACAGTATTTCAGTAAATAGATCTCTTTTAAATTTAATATTGTTATTTTTATGTTTGCCTGTAGCCTGTGTCTCTCTTTTTATATCAGGGTTCTTTTTTGTTGTAACAGGTTGGTGGAGTGACTCCTAAGAAAGGTGGAACTGAACATTTAGGGCTCCCAGTGTTTAACAATGTAGCAGAAGCTAAGGCTGAAACAAAAGCCAATGCATCTGTTATATATGTTCCACCACCATTTGCCGCCGCAGCTATAATGGAGGCAATGGAGGCTGAGCTCGACCTTGTCGTCTGCATTACGGAAGGAATTCCGCAGCATGACATGGTAATTTCTAACCATTTTTTTTTTACTTTGATAGTCATCTGAGCCTGGGAATTTGCTCAAATGTCATATCATCTTTGGTTTGGAAATCACTGCACATGTAAATTACAATTTATTTATTTTTGGCAAAAGGACTAAAAAGTAGTGTGAATGTGTGGTCAACATTTATGTTAGTTTATCTTAGACGGACATGTATTAGGCTATTCTTCTCTTTTGTGCAGGATGGGCTCAGGTAAATAGATGTATGTGGTCCAAATAGACACATATTTTACTGTCATGGTTCATTGAGCGGTTTGCTTGTGGACATTACTTTTGTCGGTTTTGATTTTCCTGCATACATATTGCTATTGACCTACATCATAAAACAGTTAGTTAATTTTTGCTTTGGTGATGGAACTCCATGAGGTGACACCATAATGTTTCATTTGCAAATTTAGGTGAAAGTGAAGGCTGCATTAAACAGGCAGTCTAAAACTCGATTGATTGGGCCAAATTGCCCTGGTATCATTAAGCCTGGTGAGTGTAAAATTGGAATCATGCCAGGTTACATCCACAAGCCTGGGCGTATTGGGATTGTATCTCGTTCTGGTACCTTGACATATGAAGCGGTATGCCTGTTATTATTTTTTTCGTATGTGCAAACCTAATCAGGTAATTATTTTGTTAATGCCTCTTTGAATTTTGTTGACAGGTGTTTCAAACAACAGCTGTGGGATTGGGGCAGTCAACTTGTGTAGGCATTGGTGGTGACCCATTCAATGGCACGAACTTTGTTGATTGCCTTGAAAAGTTTGTTGATGACCCTCAGACAGAAGGTATACCTTTTGATAAGGCCTCATCTTTTAAGCAAAAGCTTCCTTTTTTTAATCTGTTACAAAATATCTCTTCCTGGATTCTGTACTCTCTTCTGTGGCATTAATCCCTTGTGTTTGCCATTTTTTTATGCTTGAAATACTTCAACTGCATTTTTTTTTTTTCATATTGCTGTATCCATATGCTTTTTTCAGTCAACACAGCTCTATCCCATTATGTATTGTTCTCAGTGTCAAATACTACTCTTATGTCTTTCAGGTATCGTTCTTATTGGTGAAATTGGAGGTACGGCTGAGGAGGATGCTGCAGCATTCATCCAGGTAAGTGTGTTATGGCATTAGTTTGGATGGCCTTTTTTCTGTATTACATGCAATGTTTTTGTATTGATTCTGCATGTTGCAACATGCATCCCTTAGTGGTTCAATGAAGTTCCATGCAATTTCTATCTTGAGAATGAGAATTCAAAATTTTGACCTATATTTTAATTTCTTTGATCCTTGTTGTGGTTCAAACATGATGAATATTAAACTTATATCTTTTGAAATATTTTTTGCCAGAGTATTTAATTGATGAGCTTGTGATATTTCTACATAGAATATTTAATTTGTCTTTTTGTGCATACCAGAGTAATATTTCTGCATAGAGTATTTAATTTGCTAGTAAGAATTACCCATATCTTTGATGCTGTTGGCCTTTATATCACAAAATATTTTGAACTGTTGTCTCTGTAGTATTTGAGTGTTGGCAGTTGGAACTATGTTTCAAAGATATACTTGAAGGCCCTTTTTGCTTTTCACAAAATACGATGATGCATATTTGGATCATGTTTGCAAATAATGAACCAGTTTATTCAGGCATTGTTTGAAAGTAAACATAACACGTAAACAATTGCATATGTCCTTGCCTCAAGTTAGCTACCTTGCAGTTTTAATAGAAAGGGGGTTTATGCTTATAGGAAAGACCCAGTTTTAAGCTAGATGTCTTGGCCTTGATTTAACCTAGTATACCACAACCCTAGATTAAGCTAGCCCATACAGTTCCTAATGAAGCTGCATTGTGGTGCGCATGTTCTAGACCATTTTATCCATCCGATTTACATTCAGTTTTAGTAAACTACCTGTTGGCAATCTACTTTTGCCATATTTCAAACACAAAGGGAGCTGCGTGTCATTGCATTAACAGATGTTCTTGTGGTCTTGCCATAGACCTGAGGGCTACAATGAACTCGAAAAGGTTTTCGTGTGACATGGAATGACTGGTGAGGTTAGAAGTTTAAAAACATATGCTTATGCTTATTGATTCCATAAAGGGATAAACTGTCACCAGTCACGCCTGAAGTGCTGCTATTGATTTAAAGGGCTGCATGTCTTGTGTTTTGGTTGTTAGAGCTTATCTTTTTACTAGTGCTGAATAAAAAGATACATTCTAATAAGAAATGAATAAAAAGTTATATTTCCTATCTAATAATTTCATTGTTTTGAAATACTTCAGGAAAGCAAAACACAAAAGCCTGTTGTTGCATTCATTGCTGGACTTACGGCACCCCCAGGCCGTCGCATGGGTCATGCTGGAGGTACCAACCTAGCTCTTCATTCTTTGCCCTTTGTAATTCTTAATCTACATATTTTAGCTCCATTCAATTGTACTTTCTTTTGTGTTAGTGTTGAATTCATGTCTGCAAATAGAAAATCCCTTGTTACTGGCTTACTGCTGTGACATATCAAACCTGGTTTGTATTGTTCAATAGCTGTAATCATCAACTAACCTTAGTGCTGTTATTCATTCATCTGGCCATTCTGATTTTGATTGCACGTTTGGCACAGTTCAGTTCCATTTTTTTTTGGAGCTGGAGCTGTGGGAACATTAAAAGTATTTTAGATTATGCATGTTTTAGCCATTTAATTTGTTTTACAAATTCAAAATCCTGCATGAATCTTGGAGCTAGAATTGTGTGCCGAATGGGCCCTTAGTTTGCTCCACATACTAATTGAATTTCAACACGTTACACATACTAATGTGTACTAATGCAGTTTTTCATCAGGTTTGACACCCATGTTGCATGCGCTAATCCAGTTTGATCCTTCTGTTGTGGACTATGTGCAGCTATCGTGGCAGGAGGAAAGGGTACTGCCCAGGACAAAATCAAGGCCCTCAGAGAGGCTGGTGTTACCGTTGTTGAGTCACCGGCGAAGATTGGTTCTACCATGTTTGAAATCTTCAAGCAGCGTGGAATGGTAGAATAGAGACACAATGGTACAGTAGAGAGATTGAGAAACCGCTTTTTGGTGCTCGTGGGCAAATTGCGAGCAATTCCTTGGTAGATTCCTTTTCCCTGGCCACAAACAAAACTACTGAGGCTTCCTTTTCTTACGTGCCTTCTGTTTGGAAGATGGCCTGGCCTTCTTCACTTGGATCACCTTCCAATGAGCTCATTTCAATAAGACATTTCGGAGCCATGGACATGCTTTGTTGCTTTTGGAGTCAATGTGGATGCCTAATGTTAAAATTATTTACACATTTCAATCTAGGTTTACCTATCTGTTTGCTTGTATTATATTGTCAGCTGTACACAGCTGAGGAAGATAGTTTTGCTTGATGTCCTGTTTACTGTGTTTCCCACGACTCCGTGTTGGCTGATCATCCTCAATCATTGTGCTGTTACCGATGTCTTCATTACTGAATACTCGTCTCAGAATGATAAGCGTATTGTGATCAAAGAAAAGGTAAAACAAAATAAAAATAGATTTAGAACTATCTATTGTCATTTGGTAAGAATAAATATGTATGGTAAAGAATAAAGAATAAGTACATTTTTGGAGTCACTTTGAATACAAATTCGTTGGTGTATCAGTGCTTCGACACAGGCAAATGCCCGAAACTAGATGTCTTTATTGTTGGGGCAGTAGGACTAGGTGTCTTTATTTTTTTTTTATTTTTTTTTTGGAGCATCACAGAACTTTCATTAATCATTGGCAGGATTACAATCAGCGGCCGCTAGTCCAACCAACCAGTTCGGGACATAGTCGAGCCAAAAGAAAGAGCGCTCTACAGCTGTCACCATACTAGCACAATAGTGAGCCACTGTATTAGCCTCTCGCTTAACCCACACAACTCTAAAATTAACAAAAGACCTGCCTAAGTCTGTGATGTCAAAGCAAAGACCCCCAATAGTTGATCTTGCACCATTCTTGTCTTCAATCAGGGTCTTCAGGGTGCTGCAGTCCACCTCCAGAATAATATTTTCATATCCATTTTCCACGGCTAGCTCCAAACCTTCCTTTGCCGCTAGTGCTTCTGCAGTAAGGGCGTCTGGGACATCGTCAAGCCATCGTGCAGCCGCGGATTGCACCAGTCCCAGATGGTCACGGATAACAACTCCCGCGCTACCTGTCCCAGTTTCTGGATCAAAACCGGCATCCGTATTCACCTTAAACCATCCCTGCTCCGGCCTGCTCCACTTCATCGGCGTCCTTGGCTGCGTCGGCCTTGGGGGTGCCTTTAGCGACGCTAGTTCCTCCATCAGAGAGGATACATATCGCGCCATGGCTCCTGGCTCCCACACCTTGCGTCCATGGCGACGCCCGTTCCTTCCCGTCCACAACGCCCACGCTCCGCAGATCAGCACGCCTGCAACTTTTGGTGAACACACATTGGCATGAAGAACATCCATCGCCCAGGTGATGGGGTGGAGGTTCGGCACTGAGATCCCTGTCACCTTCTTGACTTCCCCCCAGAAACGCCGCGCACCTGGACAGCTGAAGAACACATGGAATAGACACTCATCAGGTTCTCCACACAGCTCACAAAAACTCTCTTGGGCTATATGTCTGCGCTTTAATTCAGCTTTAGATGGCAGGGAATTATGGAGCACCCGCCACCAGAACACGCGCACTTTTGGAGGGACATCCAATTTCCAAACAGCTTTCCAGGATAACTGGTCACCTAACAGCGTTGTCTCCCCCGTCTTTGCCATAGCCTCAGCTGTCTGACTCTCCTTCAGAAGCCTATATGCCGATCGAACTGAAAAAACTCCATGCTTCTCCCCAGCCCATGCCAGAACATCTGTCTCTTGTCTTGTACTAGGTTTAATTCTCAACACCTCCGCTGCCTCCAAGGCCATGAACGACCTTCGGACCTTCTGCTCATCCCAGACCCTTGTCCCAGGAACAAACAGGTCACACACCCTTTCTGCATCAGCTCGTTGCGGACGAACCAATGGCTTCATCATTCGTAGGCCAGGGATCCAAATTTCCTCCCACACATTAATGTCCCCCGGTCCAACACGCTTGATTAAGCCCTTCTGCAACACTTCTCGACCATGGAGAATAGCTCTCCACGTCGCCGAGCACCGCCTTTTCCGGGTTGCTGAGAGGAACTCTCCTGTTGGGTAATACTTCCCCTTAAGCACCCTAGCACATAGCGATGTCGGCCTCATCAACAATCTCCAGCCTTGCTTTCCGAGCATAGCCTGGTTGAACAGGCTGAAGTCTCTGAATCCTATACCTCCATTGTGTTTTGCCCGAGTCAGCTTCTCCCATCGGAGCCAGTGGATCTTGTGGTTATCAAGTGAACTCCCCCACCAATAATTTGAGACAGCAGATGTGAGTTTCTTATGCACCACTGGCGATAGCTTAAAACACGACATTGCATAGGTTGGGACTGCCTGTGCATTAGCTTTCAACAGAACTTCACGCGCTGCACAGCTCAAGCTCTTCTCCGCCCACCCATTAATAAAACCACGCACCCGGGCTGGGACATAGTTGAAGGCATCAGCAGCCCCTCTCTCTGCTGCTGTAGGGAGCCCCAGATATCGCTCTCCCAGCGCTTCAGTTGGCACTTGCAAGCTAGTATGCACTTCCTCTTTGCCCTCTTGCTGACAGTTTGGGCTGAAAAAAATTGCAGATTTTTGTTTGTTCACCAACTGCCCTGAGCCCCTGTTGTACTCATCTAGAATAGCAGCAACTCGATCTGCCCCCCTCTTCGATGCTTGGGTAAAAATGAGGCAATCATCAGCAAACAAAAGGTGTGAAATCCAGGGTGCATGCCTGCTGACCCGCACTCCTCGCGAAATGTATTGTGGACCTGTACTCCTCAGCATACATGAAAGGCCTTCAGCACATAGTAAGAAGAGGTACGGAGAGATTGGGTCACCTTGGCGGATACCACGTGTCGGCTTAAAACTCTCTGAGAAAGTCCCATTCACCCTGACCGAGAACGAGACCGAGGATACGCACTTCATGATCAAAGAGCACCAGGATGGCGGGAACCCCAGGGCCTGTAAAATTGAGTTCAAGTACCTCCACTCCACCCGGTCGTAAGCCTTTGCCATATCTAGTTTAATGGCACAGTCCCCAGTCTTTCCTCGCTTATGCCTTAAATAGTGAATGCATTCATAGGCAATAAGCACATTATCGGTGATTAACCGTCCCGGCACAAAGGCGCTTTGTTCTTCCGAGATTATTTCATCAAGTATGACCCGTAGTCGATTCGCAAGTCTTGGAACAGATCTTGTATAGCACATTGCATAGAGAGATGGGTCTGTACTGGGACAACTCCTGCGGGTTGCTAATCTTAGGGATTAAAACCAAGAGCGTCTTGTTTACTTCTTCTGGCAGCTCCCCTCCATTCAAGAAGCCTAGGACTGCCTGCACCACACACGTTTTTACTAGTTGCCAGTGTGTCTGAAAGAATCCAGCATTGAAGCCATCCACTCCGGGAGCTTTGTTCGGAGCCATCTGAAAGAGGGCGGCCTCCACTTCCAGCTCAGAAAATGGCCTCCCCAAAAACTCACACATCTCGGGCGTCACCTTCCTCGGCACATGGCGGCAAATGAGATCAGGGTCGAGATGTTCCTGTGCCTCAAACAAATTTTTGTAAAAATCACAGGCTAGCTGCTCCAGCTCTTCCTGTTCTGTGATCACCCTCCCATCAGAATCCTTCAGCATTTTAATTCTATTTGTTCGGTTCCTCGCCCGGGCCTTCGCTTGGAAGAATTCTGTGTTGCGGTCACCATCTTTCAACCAGGCTATTCTAGAGCGCTGCCGCTCCATCGTTTCCTCTCGAGCACGGACTGTAGCGAGCTGAGCCATCACTTGGCGCTCCCTGTCAGTCGGGCCACGATACAGTGTACTACTCCTTTCACTCTCCAAGGCATCCCGTAATTCTTTAATTTGCTTCTTCACAGACCCAAACACTTCTCGATCCCAGTGTTTCAGAGAAGTCTGCAGTGCCATGAGCGTATTAGAGGCAGTCCTCAGGTCTGAAATACCTGGTCCTGGATCCCACGTTTGGTTGACGAAATCCATATACTCCCCATGGCTTTTCCACGTATTTTCATATCGGAAAGGTTTTGGTTTCCTCCTTCTTCGCCACTGGACGCCCGCCTCCCTCTCCCGTACCTCAATCAGGAGCCCACAATGGTCCGACTCTGATAAGGGTAGATGGAAAACCTCTGACTCACCCAGTGCTTGAAGGAAAAGGTCGTCGCCAAGCGCCCGGTCCAGCCTACACTTGACATTCCTGTCCCCATCCTGCCGGTTGTCCCAAGTGTACGGCAAGCCATGGTAGCCGAGGTCCGTCAGCTTGCAGTCATTTACAACGTCCTGGAACGCTGCCACCTGCCACTGCTCCCGCTCATTGCCCCCAATCTGCTCCCCCACTGAGAGGACCTCATTGAAGTCCCCCATACACAGCCACGGCGAAGCTGACTGTGCTCTTAGAAAGCGCATCAAGTACCAGCTCTCCTTACGTCTCTCCCTTCTCGGCTCCCCATAGAAACCGGTCAGTCTCCACTGCGAGATCCTGAGCCTGTCACAAGAAAGGAGCACATCCACATGTGATCTTGACTTGCTTTGTTCCGCAACCACAACATCCCCTTGCCAAAGCAGCATCAAACCACCTCTCAGACCTTGTGACTCCACAACCGTGGCATTTGGGAAGCCAAGGTAGTGCTGCAATCCCCGAGCCCGCTCCATCCCCATTCGTGTCTCCATCAAAAACACCACCCTGGGTCTTTTCTCCACCACCAATTGGCGGAGCTCTTGAACTGCCTCGGGCCGCCCGCAGCCCCGGCAGTTCACACTTAAGAGATTCATTGTGCCCGGCGGGGGCTACCCGAGGCAGCCGCCGCCGATCGTGCATTTTGGTTATTACCTCGCTTCTGTTTTTTCAGGGTCTCAATCATGCTACAGCCTTCCCCATCGACAGTAGCATCTAGCTGATTCACCATCGAATTAACCAGCCCAACTGGCACAATAGCGTTAGAGTCAGCCGACGCCTGGTTTAAGTCTGGGGTCACTTCTGAAGCCGGCTTAGACTTCCTCTTCCTCTGTGTAGATCTCTGATCGGCCTCCTCCTGCATGTGCAGCTGTCTGCTCACACCAGAACCCCCTTTCTCTGCACCTGCAGCACCTGGCCCTGTCTGCTGCTTCAACGGAGATTGAACTTCACCGTCCTCCGTATCCCCCATCTGACTTTCTGAGTACCGGGAGTCCTCAGCCTTAGACGAGCGAGAGCCATTTGATTTGCTCGGCTGCTTCTGGGCCCTGAACCCCCCGGAAGAGCCACTCCCATAGGAGTCCGCCGCTGCACTAGCGAAAGACGGCATCCTCCTCCGTTTCTCCTCAGGTGCACGAAGAGAAACATCATATGGCAGCTTGCCCTCCTGATCACGCACCACTGGGTTCGGGCAGTCCACCACCGCGTGACCAATCAGCCCACAAGCAAAGCAGTAGTAGGGCAATCTCTCATATTGAGCCTGGAACCAGCGTGGTTCCTCCGACTTTTGCATACGAAGGAGAACCCCCCGTCTCACTGGTTTATCAATTTCGATGGCCACTCTAGCACGTAGGAACGCGCCACTGGCCTTCCCATCAGAGTCGACGTCCATCTTCACGACCTGGCCGATCAAACCCATCACTCGGGCCCCTCTAGTTTGATTCATCCAGCCAAGGGGAAGATTGAGTATACGAACCCAAATCTCCATCCGATCAAACACAATATCAGTAGCACTCAGCCGCTCATCATAGTCTTGCAGCAAGACTGCATATTTGCCAACCATCCATGGCACACCTGAAAGAATTCTTTCCCGGTCGCCAGCACTACCAAACTCCGCAACGAATAAGTTATCGCCTTTCTCCCCGATTGCCCTAAATTTTAGGCCAGCCGGATTGCCCCACGCCGGTTTCATCGCCGAGCGCACCGTGCTCACGTGCACAGGTGACGGTGAGAGCACCTTCCCAACAAGCGCCCATTCCACCGGCGCTATTTCTTCTTCCACCTCCTCACCGCTGAAGTCCACCATGGCCTCCTCCTCCTCCGTAAGGTTGAGCTTCCGCAGCAATTCAGTCACATTAGGGTTTGGAGAAGCGCCTCCTCTCCCCATACAGCCAGCTCCCGACGACGCCATGCGATCACGATCGGGGGGCAAAAACGTGGTGGCCTGCGTCCCTAGGCGCAGCCACAAGATCAGGTCCCGACCTAGCAAAACCTAAGCGGCAAAACTAAGAAAATTTGTGGTCGCCGGCGCCGGAACGGCTAACCGGCGATATCGGGGTGGCCGCCGCCGGATGGACTCCGGTGGGCGTGGCGTGGTCACTGGTATGCGGCAGCAGCACACCAGCGGCGCAGGTCCAGATCGCCGGCAAGACGAGCTAGACCAAGGTCGGGAGGAGGATCGCCCCTATGATCGCCAGGCTCCAGCTCCGGAAAAAACGGATCTTCATCCTCGCGTCGGGCTGAGGTGTTTTCATTGCGATCCGTCGACTAGGTGTCTTTATTGTTGGGGCAGTAGTAGGTCTCTCTCTCTCTCTCTCTCTCTCTCCCCCCCCCCCCCAAAAAAAAAAAAAATGTCTTGAAAATAGCATTTAACATTTTTTAGGGAATTATTTATTAATTAATTGTTAAATCTTTTCAAGAACACTCTTTAATAAATTAAGTTATCGACTATTTTGAAATCCATTGCACCCTTGGTAAGTTTGACCAACTGTACTAAATTGAAAAAATGTTGACATCTATTTTATTGTGGAGTATTTATTGTTAGGTGATTAAAGTCGATTTTATTGTGTAGTATATTGTTCTTGAAGGCACCCATGGAATATAACTAGCTTAAAACAAACTCAAATCACAAAAACTTGACGAGCTGCATTGAAAAGAAAAACTATGTGCTCAAATACAAAGAAATAAATTGGGGGTGTTTTTTTGAAGAGCTCTGTCCTAACTCCTAATGTATCAAAAATATTCATAGGTGTATTTGTTGAATATTGCATGATCGGTCTAAGCTCTCAGGCACGCTGCACGCATGGGCATATGTTCGCACGGGAAATACGTAACGTAAAGAAAACGCATTTTGGAAGCCAAACGACGATCTCATCTGCCCTTCGGCATCCGTCGCTCAAGACATTGGTGGACGGAAGCACTTCGTTTGCTGTCAGTACTCAGTAGAGGGACACATATGATTTGTATACTTTGTATATGTATTTGTATTTGCATGATTGCAAGGATAACAACCTCCAGAGGCTAACAGAACTCCTGACGAATCCTAAAATTATCCTATCTATATGCTAAAACTGCTGTGGAATTTCAATCGGATTGCATGGAAGTTGTCACAACAATACAAGATGGAGGTTTCTCGGCCACGGCAGCGGGGGTGATTTATGATGAATGCTATCAGCTTTGGCAAGATTTTGTTTCTATATCCATTAGTCATTGCAATAGAGAGTGTAATGCAGTATCCCATAAGTTGGCTAGGCAAGCTCTAATAGGCAAAAATTCGTTTGTTTGGGTAGATGAACCTCCTATTTACATTCGGCAACTTCTTGTAAATGATGTAACTATCTTGTCGAATGAATAAAGCTTGCTGAAAGTTTTTTTAAAAAAAACTGCTCAATCCATCAAGCAGGCAGAGGCACAAAACTGACGGAATTTCGACAGATTCCTACCTGGCCGAGCAGCTGAACCGAGCAATCTACGGACCATGCACAACCTATCTAATATGCCTAGCCCCTGTCCGGCTGTCCCTTGTTAGTTGGCCTGGAAAATTGCTCGGGAACCATGGGCGGCGGTGGAGACGACAACATCATCGGAATCGGAACCCGGCGGCCAGACTTCTCGCCCAATATTGCCGGACTCGTGATGTCGCACGTCTGACACTAAGACTCTGTACACTACTACTACGACGACGACGACTTGCTAGATTAGTTTTCCCAAAGATGCAGCTGCGTGTCCTCCTCCAACTTACTAAGGTAATGCAGAAGCTCGATGCCGGACTGCGGGCCGTCGTTGCCGGCGTGTTGGCTCTTCTGAGCTGCCTGCGACTGCGCGTCCTCCAGGTCACTGAGGTAATGCAGCTGCTCGACGCCGGACTGCTGGCCGCTGCCGGCGCGCTGGGGCTGCTGGGCTGCCTGCCACTGCGCCGCGTACCTGCCGGCAATTGTCATGGCGAGCGGCTGGGCTGGCGTTGTGTTGGTGAAGTTGTCGCTGGTGCCAGTGCCACCGGTGGTGTGGGAGAAGGCTACTGGTGGTGCGTTGATGAAGTCGCCGCCGCCGCAGCAGCCGGCGGTGCCCATGGCGAGGGAGAGTTTTGGTGGCGTGTTGACGAAGTTGCCGCCCATGGCAAAGGACAAGCCGCCGCTGCCCTGGGCACCGAATGCCGCCGGCGTGTCCATGAAGCTGAGGCCGGTTTCGGCGGAGGGGTAGTGTACAGGCGCCATGGCATGGGGCGGCTCGTCGGTGCTCCACATGGCCAGATTTGGCTGGGCAGCGCCCCAGCCCAGCAACTCCGGCATCTGGTGGCCAGCAGGTATGCCAAAGTAGTCGGTGCCTGCGCATTGGTGGAAGCCGTAGTCGTGCTGCATCGTGCCGGCGGCATCACGCGGCGGGTACAGGTAGGCGTCCGTGGCGAGGCAGCCGTTGTTGCTGTTGCCGCCGCCGCCGCCGGTGTACATGTCCGGCGCTATCTGCAGGTGGTAACCCTCCATGCCCGCGCCGCCGCTGCCGGTGGTGCAGTGCTGGAAGCCGTACGCCGGGAAGCCGTCATTGCCCCATAATGCCTGGTTATCGTTGGTGTCACCCGCCGCCGCCGCCGGGCGCGTGCAGCGGGTAACCGTCGATGTCAGCGCAGGCGAGCGGGGCGATCCCCTCGAGCACGACGCCGTCCTCGCCGTCGACCGGCAGACCCAGCGCCTTCATCCTGTCCTCCGTGGCCCGTATTGCGGCGTCGATGGCCTCGAGCAGCCCCTTGCGCCTCCTCCTCCGTGGCGATGCCGTCCAGCGCCTTGTCCCAGGGGTCGAGGCCGGAGGGCCCTGCCTGACGCAAGCGGGCGAGCTTGGCCTCCTCCTTGCCCAGCCCGCCCTCGAGGTACGCCCGGTGCGTGTGCTGCGCGCGCACCTCCGGGTCCAGCGCACGGTACCGGGACAGCACGACGCCCTCGCTGGACTCCCACACGTCCGCCGCCGCGCCGTCGCCGTTGCCGTCGCCGTCCGCAGCCGCGACGACGAGCGCGACGTCGACGCCGCAGAGCACCGAGAGCTCGAACGCCTTGACCTTGAGCGTCTCCTTCCGCTTGCCGAACGTGTCGACCCGGGCCCGGCGGTCGCGGATGAGGCCCAACGCGCGGCGCCCGCGGCCGCGGCCGCGCCCTCGCTCCGCTGCGCCTTGCTGCGCGCGGCCGGCGGCGGTCTTCCGCTTTCCCGTCATCCCCTGCACGCGCTACTACCTTGCCACCCTTGTCGTGCTCGTGCTAGTAGTAGAAAGAAATCGGTTGCTGTTCCGGCGAGGCAGGCAGGCCGCGAGGCGGCGTTATATATAGGAGGAGGCGGCGCGTGCGACGGATCGTACCCTGCACGGCGGCGGTGGGGCCGAACACGCGCAGCTAAGGCTAGGGGCTAGGCCTCCTAGGCTTCCATATTTCGGCGGAGCCTGAGTAGCCGGTGTTGGAGATCCGGCGGGATACGGGATTACGGATACCTTCCAAATGCAGCTTCCGACTGGTGAGGTGAGGGGAAGCTTCCTAGACTCCTAGTCATTGCAAATTTGCAGCTTCGGGGCTCGGCGTCGAATCAGACAAAATGGCCTTGAATCGCGGCGGGCCTGGGCCTCGGCGCAGGAACCACGAGCAGCCGTAGAGCTGGAGGCCCATGAGCCATGGCATGAGATATGAGGCCACGAAAAACCTGAAGTAACTGAGGTGAGGGGAAGCTTCCTAGACTCCTAGTCATTGCAAATTTGCAGCTTCGGGGCTCGGCGTCGAATCAGACAAAATGGCCTTGAATCGCGGCGGGCCTGGGCCTCGGCGCAGGAACCACGAGCAGCCGTAGAGCTGGAGGCCCATGAGCCATGGCATGAGATATGAGGCCACGAAAAACCTGAAGTAACTGAGGTGAGGGGAAGCTTCCTAGACTCCTAGTCATTGCAAATTTGCAGCTTCGGGGCTCGGCGTCGAATCAGACAAAATGGCCTTGAATCGCGGCGGGCCTGGGCCTCGGCGCAGGAACCACGAGCAGCCGTAGAGCTGGAGGCCCATGAGCCATGGCATGAGATATGAGGCCACGAAAAACCTGAAGTAACTGAAGTCTGAAGGTCATCATGACATCCTGAATTCCTCCCGGTCGCCTCCTGCGTCTGTGCTTTTCACATTCTCAAGAGCAAACTGCAGATACGGCAGCATGTTCCTATTGTCGTCCCATGTTCCAATCATCGTCGTTCGATTCTGATCCCCTAGCTGTCCGAATTTTTTGGCTGCTATGTCTGAATTCTTGTCTGTCCTGTTTTGACCGTGAAGAAAGTAGCAAATTCAGATTATTTATGCATTTTTTTACAAACATCATGTGATATTATTACCATCATAGCTGCCAAAAGTGAATCAAGTTAAAGTTATTGGCAATCCATGAATCCTGGTGTGTCATTTCAGATATATTGCCGTGATATATAAATTCAGTCTTTCATGTGCAGTGCAGGAGTTCTTCTGCAACCTTCTACTCCAATAATATGTTCCTCCACTGGAACGCCACCGGGCTCCTGACTTTGTGCTTCCCGTTCGCCCAGCTGATCTGCCCGAATGCCCACCCGTCTACCTCCCGCTTCCCTCCGGCTACATGCCTGAATTCCACGGAGTAGCTCCTCCTCTCCATTTGCTCCTTGAACTCCAATGTCGTCGGCGTGACGGTCACTTTCACGTACTCCGGCGCCACGACAGTGACGTTGTACGTCTCCGGCTCCTCGGACACCTTCGTCAGCGTCCGCGTCAGTGTACGGACGTCGGTGAGGTAGTCGAAGGCCACGACGAAGGACGGGTAGTTGAGGCCGGCGGGGCCGCCGGCGAGCGTTCCCGTGCAATTGACAAAGTCCGGGACGAACCGCCGCATCTGCTCAGCGGTGTAGTTCAGGGCGCACAGGAAGTCGACGTAGTCGCGCTCGGCGGCGTCGTAGACGAGCCCCGGGTCCAGTGCGAGGTCCGGCTGGACGTGCCCGGCCCCGGCCACCAGCGGCGTCGCTACACTGGCGTTGTCGGTGCAGCCCGCCACGTTGACCCCGTTGTCGAGGATGTCTCCGCCTGTGTTGTCGACCGTCGCGGCGGTCGTCATCAGCGCCGACCGTACCATGGCCGGCGTCCAGCTTGGGTGCTTCTTCCTGATCAGCGCCGCGATGCCAGCGACGTGCGGGCACGCCATGGAAGTCCCCGAGACGATGTTGTAGTTCACTGGGTCTGGGTCTCCAACAAGTGGTGCGTCGCCCGACCAGGCCGCAAGAATGTTCACTCCCGGCGCGACGACATCGGGCTTGAGGAGCTCGGGGACGGCAGGGTTGGGGCCCCGCGAAGAGAATGCCGCCACCACCGGCGCCCGGTTGCTGCGGCCGATGACCGTCTCACAGCCGAAACTGAAGGACGCCACCGGATAAGGCACCGAGGCCATGTATGCCCTGAGCTTCTCGCCAGCGGTGTAGCTGAGCGTAAGACCCGGAAACGGTGAAGGAATTGACAATGGCACCATCTCGAGACCACTCGTGAGGATTCACAGCAACTATCCCTGCTCCACCAGCACTCTGCAACAAGATGCCAGCCTCGTCGCTTGCTCTGTTCATGCACACGACGATTTTTCCCATGACCGAGTCGGGCATCCAGTCATTGAGGTCGTCCGTTGACACTAACTGGATCATGGGCGTGCCCTTGGCAGGCATGGTATAAAGGGACTGCCCGGCGAGCACGACCCCGTTCCCGAGCGTGAGGCGCGCCGGGAACTGCCGGTCCACGGAGGCAGCGCCCACGGTGGTCATCCACGGCGCCGAGTTGGTCACCGTATAAGCCTGCGAGCCGGCATTGCCGCCAGAGAGGACGACGAAGACGCCTTTGCGCTCCGCACCGAACGTGGCGATTGCGATAACGTCATCGTGGAAGGGATCGTATGGTGGCTCATCGCTTCCGAGGGACATGGAAATGATGTCAACGCCGTCCTTCACCGCAGCGTCCACCGCCGCTACGATGTCCGCGTCGTTGCAGGCATCCCCGGCGCATGCCTTGTACATGGCGATCCTCGCCTTGGGTGCCATTCCACGCGCGGTCCCTTGGGAGAACATGTGGAGGCCGGCGTTCTGGACCTCGGCACCGGCGGCCGTCGAGGCCACGTGCGTGCCGTGTCCGTCCTCGTCCCTCGGGGAAGGTTCAGTACCGCTGCTCGCGCTCCCTGCCGCCATGGCGTTCGCGGCAGCGTGGAAGGCCTTGGCGCCGACCAGCTTGTTGTTGCACAAGCTAGCGTTGAAGCCATCGGGCGTCGATGCACTTGCCCTTCCAGCTCGACCGGACGGGGCCGAGTCCGCTGTCGTTGAAGCTCGCGCTCTCCGGCCATATGCCACTGTCGATGAAGCCGATGATGACGCCGTCACCGAAGTCGGTCTGCTTCCAGGCGCCATTGCCGGGTTCGAGCCCCATGAACCCCGGCGACCTCGTGGTCTGAGGGTAGAGCACCCTGTTCTTGTACACGCCGATGACGCCGGGCGCGCTGGACATGAGCCGGGCCTCGTCGCCACTGAGCTGGACGGCGAAGCCGTGCATGATGGTGTCGTAGGTGTACAGGATGCCGCTGGAGCTCGCCGCCCGACTGGAAGGAGGCGTGGGCGGTCACCATGGAACGGTACCAGTCCTCCAGGGTGCCGAAGTGGCGCGGCTTGACGAGGTGGTTGGCATGGACGATGTAGGTGGTGCTCGATGACCGAGGCTTCAGAGTGGCGTGGTTCTTTTTCTTTGGGATGAGAACTGCGTCGGCGAACTGGAACTGGACAAGGAGGAGGAAGAGCGCTATGTGGTACAAGAGCCTGGTGATGGTGGTCGCCATTGCTGATGGATGGATGTGTGGGTGAGCTCCTTGTGAAGGAATGCGTGCCTGGCGTGAGCCTTTTATAGAGGCCGAGCCCTGGGCAATTAACGCTACACAGCATAACAGTGGCGTCATCATCATCTTCTTCTTCTTTTTTTTTTTTTTTTTGAAACTCACAACGTGGTATCAACCTGTCAGGCTGGTGCAGTGGTAGGCCACGTGGTCGGTGGATTGAACTAGAAGATTTTGCTCATTAACAGATTGTTAGAGATGTAGTCCTTGTGAAGATGACATGTAGGAACACTTGCCAGTGCAATGACAATGACAACGATGTCATTCTATATTGAGTGTATCTCTGTACTCCTGTCGAGCAAAACTTGCTTGGTATTTGATCAAGGAAAACACAGGACTAAGAAACACTTGTGGCTAGCCAAGTGCCTCTAGTGTACAATTAAGGGGTACATGAAATCATTTGTGGTGTGAACTCATGCAATATTAGTTAGTATTGAATGTGAGAACTTTTGTTATGCTTGTTCAATGCGCAAAGAAAGTCGTGTCTCATGGCTAATGGGCATTACGTACCCTCACGTCAGGTGAGTAGTGAATGTATAAAGAGGCTAGAGCCGATTGTATAATATTTTCCCCTATTGTGTCATGTTCCTGGCGTGTTGTTTTAACTTTCGCTATTTCTCGATCTTAATCTAAAAATATGCAAACCTTTTGCGTATTTGACAAAAAAGACTCCCGTTTGGACGTGCTCCTTTCTGAAAATGCAAAGCAACAAGTCACTCATCTTGCACCATACAATGGCAGATTCCTGGCTACAAATATGTATCTGAGGCTTGCAAGTTGAAACCTGTCCTACACTGCCCGCACTTGAGAAAGCTCATGAGCATTCTGGGCTGTAAAACAAATAAAAATTTGGAGCTATCTACATTTGTTATAGATGGCTCACTGGAAGTGTAAGAGTTCTGAACTTTCAATTTCTTCAGGCGGCCAAAATCAGTATAGATAGCAAATATGAACTATGAAGCAATGCCCATTAAGAAAAGATGAACCGTGAAGCAATAGGGTGCTCTTAAAAGATTAGATACTTTCTCCTGTAGTCTCTTTCAACTATAATTTCATCAATATTCTGCCAATTTTAACTCAAGGTGACAATGATAAGCCCATATATACGGATACTCCTCACTTTAGTTTCCCGTCTCGCAACCAGACGGCGTGCACAGCTAGCCCAGCCTTAAATAATTTCTGTTCAAGCAAATCCAATTCCACCAGGCAGTCACATCATAAATTTTAAGAAATGGTGGCCAGTTAGATATCTTCCCTTGTATGTATCAATGATGAAACCAGTTGCTTGCAAATGTCTTCTGAATATCAGATATAACATACATGATGTTACACAAAACAACCCCAGCTAGTTACAATGGAATATAATCCTACAAAAAACAGGAACGGATTCACATACAAGCTATGTGTTGTACCGAATGATGTGATTAACAGTAGTCCTTTTTCTTTATCCTACCATATGCCACTTTTGATCCACGCTCAACTCGTTGCATAAACTCAACGAAACACCCAAGGAGGGAGAACGTCTCTGTACTACAAACTGAAATCCCAACAGTTCCAATCATACGGGTCAGGGGATGAGGTTAGACTAAATCTTTGAGGGTTATCAGTTTCCCCTTTTCTGGTTTGTTTCGAATTTCGACAGAAAGACTGAGGATACAAGGCCAGACAAAGGTAAAATAGCATTTTTTTTCTTTAGACTACATACAAGTCATGTTATGTTAGAATTTCCCTATCTTCTAGAGAACTTGGATAGGAATGTGTATTGGTATGGCAATCTGCTATAGCAATTCTTCCAATGAGACAATGAATTCAAGTGGTAGAATTGGCAACCACCAATACTACTATATTGTAACGATGAATTACTGTTGAGCTACACGCCTACTCGAGATGATCTAAGCAGCAAGCCAGCAACTCCCGCAATGCGGCAGCGCTCTACTCTGATACGAAAAATATGAAACTGGCATGCTAAGGCCATGAAAAATAAAGTGGGAGCTTGGAATTCTGTTGAAAATGTTTTTGGTAGCACAAGAGTGGATGGCCTGTGTACCAAGTAGTTTGGAGTTTCGTCTCAAGAAAACCTGTTTTGTAACTATTGCTTTTTTTTTTTTTTTCCTCGTCTAATAAAATCCGGCAAAACTCTTGCCGCCTTTCTAAAAAAATTCTGTTGAAAAAAAAACAGCTAAACTTTTAACAGCATGCAGTGTTTATAACATCGATAGGTCTCACAGGTCACAACAACCCAGCATGCGGAATTATTCCCTCTAACCAATGAACTCATCGACACATCACAGTTTAGACAAGATATATAACTCAACATATTTATGGAAGCTTCTACTCCAATCCTACTGGAAATTGTTAGTTCTTCGATACATGAACGCGACCGGGCTTCTGACTTTATGCTTCCCGCTCGCCCAGGTGATCTGCCCGAAGTCCCACTCCGACTCGCCTTCCTCCCGGTTCGCTCCGGCTTCATTTCTGAACTCCACCGAGTAGCTCCTCGTCTCCATGTGCTCCTTGAACTCCAATGTCGTCGGCGTGACGGTCACCTTCACGTGCTCCGGCGCCACGACTGTGACGTTGTACGTCTCCGGCTCCTCGGACACCTTTGTCAGTGTCCGCGTCAGTGTGCGGACATCAGTGCCGTCGTCGAAGGCCACGACGAAGGACGGGTAGTTGAGGCCGGCGGGGCCGCCGGCGAGCGTTCCCGTGCAATTGACGAAGTCCGGGACGAACCGCCGCATCTGCTCCTCGGTGTAGTTCATGGCGCACAGGAAGTCGACGTAGTCGCGCTCGCCGGCGTCGTAGACGAGCCCCGGGTCCAGCGCGAGGTCCGGCTGGACGTGCCCGGCCCCGGCCGCCAGTGGCGTCGCGACCCTGACGTCGTCGGTGCGGTCCATGGTGACCCCGTTGTCGAGGATGTCTCCGCCTGTGTTGTCGACCGTCGCGGCGGTCGTCATCAGCGCCGACCGTACCATGGCCGGCGTCCAGCTTGGGTGCTTCTTCCTGATCAGTGCCGCGATGCCAGCGACGTGCGGGCACGCCATGGAAGTCCCCGAGATGATGTTGTAGTTCACTCTCCTCCCGTCGGGAAGGGGGATTCCGGGGGAATCCGCTAGAGGTGCGTCGCCCGACCAGGCCGCAAGAATGTTCACTCCCGGCGCGACGACATCGGGCTTGAGGATCTCGGGGACGACAGTGCTGGGGCCCCGCGATGAGAACCCCGCCACCACCGGCGCCCGGTTCTTGCGGACGACCGTCTCACAGCCGAAGCTGAAGGACGCCACCGGATAGGGCACCGAGGCCATGTACGCCCTGAGCTTCTCGCCAGCGGTGTAGCTGAGTGTGAGACCCGGAAGGGTGAAGGAATAGGTGGTGGAACTATCTCGAGACACCTCGCTAGGATCCACACCAACTATCCCCGCTGCACCAGCATTCTGGAAGAAGATGCCATCCGCGTCGCTTGCTCCGTGCAAGGACACGATGATTTTTCCCATGACCGGGCTCGGGCTTCCCGTCATCGACATTGAGGTCGTCTGTGGACACTAAATGGATCATGGGCGTGCCCTTGGCATGCATGGTATAAAGGGACTGCCCGGCGAGCACGACCCCGTTCCCGAGCGTGAGGTGCGCCGGGAACTGCCGGTCCACGGTGGAGGCGCCTACGGTGGTCATCCACGGCGCCGAGTTGGTCACCGTAGATGCCAGCGGGCCGTCATTTCCGCCAGCGAGGACGACGAAGACGCCTTTGCGCTCGGCGGCGAACGTGGAGATTGCGATCTCGTCACTGTGGAAGGGTCTGGGCCCATCTCCGATGGAAATGGAAATGATGTCAACGCCGTCCTTCACCGCAGCGTCCACCGCCGCTACGATGTCCGCATTCTGGCAGTTGCCTTTGGCGTCGCATGCCTTGTACATGGCGATCCTCGCCTTGGGTGCCATTCCCCGAGCGGTCCCCAGGGAGAACGTGTAAAGGCTGGCGTTCTGGACCTCAGAGCCGGCGGCCGTAGAGGCCACGTGCGTGCCGTGTCCGTTCTTGTCCCTGGGGGACGACGGTACAGTCGTGGCCACGTACGTGCTGCTCTTGCTCCCCGCCATGGCGTTCGCGGCAGCGTGGAAGGCCTTGGCGCCGACTAGTTTGTTGTTGCACAAGCTGGCCTTGAAGTCGTGGGCGTCGATGCACTTGCCCTTCCAGCTCGACCGGACGGGGCCGAGCCCGCTGTCGTTGAAGCTCGCGCTCTCGGGCCATATGCCACTGTCGATGAAGCCGATGACGACGCCCTCACCGAAGTCGGTCTGCTTCCAGGCGCCACTGCCGGGTTCGAGCCCCATGAACCCCGGCGACCTCGTGGTCTGAGGGTAGAGCACCCTGCCCTCGTACACGCCGATGACGCCGGGCGCGCTGGACATGAGCCGGGCCTCGTCGCCAGTGAGCTGGACGGCGAAGCCGTGCATGACGGTGTCGTAGGTGTACAGGATTCCGCCGTTGGAGCTCGCCGCCCGAGTGGAAGAGGCGTGCGTGGTCACCATGGAACGGTACCAGTCCTCCAGGGAGCCGAAGTGGCGCGGCTTGGCGAGGTGGTTGGCATGGACGATGTAGGTGGTGCTCGATGACCGAGGCTTCAGTTTCAGCGCAGCGTGGTTCTTGTTCTTGGTGTTTGGGATGAGAACTGCGTCGGCGAACTGGAACTGGACAAGGAGGAGGAAGAGCGCTAGGTGGTACAAGAGCTCGGTGATGGTGGTCGCCATTGCTGATGGATGGATGTGTGGGTGAGCTCCTGGTGGAGGAATGCGTGCCCGGCGTGCGCCTTTTATAGAGGTCGAGCCCTGGACAATGTACACAGCACAACAGTGGTCAACCTGTCAAGCTGGTGTAGTGGTAGGCCACGTGCTCGGTGGATTGGACTAGAAGATTTTGCTCGCTAAAGATTGTTAGAGATGTAGTCCTTGTGAAGATGACATGTAGGAACACTTGTGAGTAACGATGACAATGACAACAATGTCATTCTATATTGAGTATCTCTGTAGTCCTGTCGAGCAAAACTTGTTTGGTATTTGATCAAGGAAAACACAGGACTATAAGAAACTCATGTGGCTAAGCCAAGTGCCTCGCCCTCCCCACGTGAGGTGAGTAGTGACTAGTGAGTGTATAAAGATAAAATCGTCCCAGTAAATAAATGTGTGCCCTTCTGTCAGGAAGGGCAGAGCCGGTTGTATAACATTTTCTCCTAATATGTCATGTTCGTGGTGTGTCATTGTAACTTTTACTATTTCTCGATCTTAATCTAAAGATGTGCAAATCTTTTACGTATTCGAGAAAAAACAACTCCCGTTTGGACATGCTCCTTTCTGAAAATGCAAAGCAACAAGTCGTCCTGCATCATACAATGGCAAATTCTTGGCTACAAGGCGTGCAAGTTGAAACCTGTCCTACGCTGTCCGCACTTAAGAAAGCCAGGGAGCATTCTGGGTTGTAAAACAAATAAAAATTTGGAGCTATCTACATTTGTTATAGATAGCTCACTGGTAGTGTAAGAGTTTTAAACTTTCAATTTCCTCAGGCGACCAAAATCAGTATAGATGGCAAATATGAACTATGAAGCAATGTCCATTAAGAAAAGATGAACCGTGAAGCAATAGAGTGCTTCTAAAAAATTAGACACTTTCTCCTGTAGTCTCTTTCAACTTCAATTTCATCACATTCTGCCAATTTTAACTCAAGGTGACAATGATAAGCCCATATATACGGATACTCACTTTAGTGCGCCACCTCGCTAGTTAATCCACAGCCATTTATTCAAAACGAGATGGCGTGCACAGCCATTTATAGAGATGGCGTGCACAGCTATTTATTCAGCCCGGCCTTAAATATCCTCTGTTCAAGTAAATCCAGTTCCACCAGGCAAAGTCACATCTTAAATTTTAAGAAATGGTGGCCAGTTAGATACCTTCCCTTTGTATGCATCAATGATGAAACCAGTCAGAAATAACATACATGATGGTACATGAAACAACCCCAGCTAGTTACAATGGAATATAATCCTACAAAAAACAGGAATGTAATCACATGCAAGCTATGCATTGTACCAAATGATGTGATCAACAGTAGTTTTTTTGTCCTACTATATGCCACTTTTGATCCACGCTCAACTCGTTGCATACGCTCAACGAAACACCCACGGGAGAACGTTTCTGTAGTACAAATTGAAATCCCAACAGTTCCAATCATATGGGTCAGTGGATGAGGTTAGACTAAATCTTTGAGGATTACCAGTTTCCCCTTTTCTGGTTTGTTTCGAATTTCGACAAAAGGACAGAGGATACAAGGCCAGACAAAGGTGAAATAGCATTTTTTTTCTTTTCTTTAGACTACATACAAGTCATGGTATGCTAGAATTTCCCACCGAAGACAGGAACTATCTTCTAGAGAACTTGGACAGGAGGTAGACAACGAAGAAGCAAAACAGTGCAAAGAGGACAACATGGAGAACATGGTTTGAGCCCTGCTGGATGATGCTCTTGTTCAACCTCCGCATGTTGTTCTTCACTCCAGCCTGAGCTTTTGCAAGGGTCATTTGCTGTACATGCACAAGCAATAACCAAAGTCAGAGCATAACTCCGATATAGATTGTCAAAGAGCATAGCAAAGATTAACCGTTTCTGAAGGTAATAATATTGCTGTTGTATTACTCAAAGATGACACAGGCTTTACGAATGTAGGATGCAACACATAAATCCAGAAATTAACAGTTTGCTAGTGTTTGTCAAAGGAGATTTCAAGGCCATACAAAATACCTGACCTGTACAGCATATTAACAGCATGTCTGGATCCATTAGCACTACAAATTAGCTAGCTAATAGCTGCTAATTTGGATCCACGGTGGTTGGATAGTAAGTTAAAGGTGCATATGAACTATTATTACCTATTAGCAACTCCAGACCTTCTAATAGAACAAATAGTTAGCAGCCCTCCAGCTAATAATTAGCAGGGTTATTAGCAGGTATGTTTGGATCCACTAGTAATAATTTTAGCTGCTAATTTTTAGCGCTAATGGATCCAAACAGGCCATAAATCCAGAAAATGCTGAAACAAATACTTAGTCTTTTGACATGTAGACACAAATTTAGAATACAAAAAGAGTGAAAAATAAGCTCTGGCAAGTATCACATAACACAGATTGAATATAGAGCAAATACACCTGAGAGGGGGAGAAAGGGTTATATGCACACCAGCTATCTATCTATGATGGCCAAGGCATAACCAAGGGTTACCAAAAAATAATCCCGCACTCGACAGTTGGCAGAGTAAACCTGTCAATAAGAAAAAGGAAAAGGAAATACCAGTTCATGAAGAAAATCATTCTGGAACTTGGCTTCAGAATTTATCTCCTGTGCCACCTGGAGAAACAGTTGATCAAACACCAAAAGTTAAAAAAGAACAAATTCTTTGACTAGTAGCTAATTACAAATAGTATAAAGATCAGCTTGTATGTAACTGTAGCAAGAATGAATAATCATTATCTTAAGGCATTTTTGTTACTTGTTCTAAGCAATACATTTCAAATATTAATAAGGTTGGTTCTACAAGAATGCAAATAACTGTCCATCCAACCTGTGAGAGAGCTTACAACAGCTAGGCCATAAACAGTACAAAGCCACTGGCACAATGAGGCTTAATGAAATCACTGAGACTTCATTGTAGTAGATTAAACAAAGTAGAAATCAATAAAGTCAGAAGCAATGGGTAAACCAGGAGGACCCAGCATTTCTGATGTACTTGATGAAAACTAACAACAATGCAGCACCAACTGAGCCATATGTATGTAGATTGACTGTTAAAAGAAAGATTCAAACTTGAAAGTAGATCAAACAACATTGACACACACTAAAAAATATATTGTCTTTGCAAATACACCAGATGACATCAATTATGGAAATTTTGCACAAAATTTCCTCTGATATGACGCAATCTTTTTTCTTATTCCCATAAGAATTGAACTATCCCCTGTAAATTTTCCTTCATATCCTTGATGTAGCAGTACAAGGAACTAGTTTTAGAAGGCTTGCTAGCACCTCACATGAAACCAGCATGACCTTATTCTCTTTTTTTTTTCTTGAACAGCGCAGGAGAACTGCGCGTCATACCTGAGATTCTAATTCAAGTTCCATCCACACAATTCATATAGGTTTAAAGATGGCGGAACCAAGTTAGCTGAACTGTGCACCACCACAAAGAGCTAAATCACAAATCGGATAACATTTAAAGCAGAATCGAGCGATTCAATTAGGTTTGAAGACAATGGAACCAGCTTAGCCGAACTAGCAAGCTGCACCACCACCAGGCACTAAATTGCGACTCGGGTCACATGTGAAATCAGAAACAAGCAACTTATATTACATCATCCCATAAAAAACTACAAGTTGCGTACCCAACCAATATGTTTTGGGGTTCGAAAATCACGGATAACCAAGGACCCTAGAATCAAGCAAAGCTATCACGCAACGGATATGAAAAACCACAAAGGATCAAGGAAAAGGGGGAACCAAGCCTTACCCCTTTGAGCATGCGGACCCTGGAGTGCAGCCCGTCGATCTCCTCGTCGAGGTCCCCGTGCACCGGGTCGATCCGCAGCTGGATTTCGTCCGAGTTCGCCGCGTTCCTGCGACCCCGCAAGCAAAGCAACCCAAATCCATCACGGGAACCGATACAATTTCACGGGGATGTCGTACGGTAGGGTTTACCTGGATCGGAGCGGCCCGGAGCCGTACATCGGGTGCGCCATCGCGCTAGGCGTGCGAGCGCGGACGGCCTACAGATCGCCGCTCGTGATTCGGGCCTGATCTGGAACCACGAGGGGTCGTGGAACGGCGGCGGTGGCCAGCGGCGGGCGGGTGCCGACGACGGCCGGTGAGGATGGGTGACGTACTGACGTCACGAGGGACGAAGGATTCGAGACGACGAGACCGGAGATGTCAGAGAGGCGGCTTTTTCTTTTGGAGTCGGACGGCTCTGTTCGGCTGGAAGACCAGCCGGCTGTTTGCTCTTGTCAGGCTGGTCTTCGGCTGGTCCTCCTCTCTGGCGGTCCCAGATGTCAGTGACTTGTCCTCCTTTATTTTAATTGCTAAGTATTTTATGAAAGCTTTCCATAATGTCTCATTGGTACTCTGATATAGTGATATGTGGGGGTGGGGGCGAGCCCAAACCCATGCACCACTTATACACAAAAATAAATTGGGTAGCCTAATTTGTTTTATACAAAGAACAAAGATCATGCACACACAAACTGGGCTCTTCCTATTATCCAAGCATATTACGAAGTTGTGCATAGGGATGCTCATTAGCGAATCACTTTAGTTTCTGAATGGACGTGTCATTCATAGTGATGCGTCATATCGGATATTACATGGGACATCGAGATATTAATAAAAATATTCATCTCAGTTCTTCGAATGTGTTCATAGAGGTAGGGTGTGCGTGCGTGTGTTCATAGGGGTGGGTGTGCGTGTATATGAGTGTCTGAGTCTGTAACTGGGTTTTCACAAAAAAAAATAGATTACAGAACTCATAAAAAAACCACGAGATAATTTTTTATACTAATTAATCAGTTATTAGCATATATTTATTGTAGCACCACACTGTTAAATTATAGACTAATAAGGTTCAAAAAATTCGTCTTATAAAATAGTCACAATCTATATAATTATTTATTTATTAGTCTATATTTAATATTTCATACATGTGTCAAAAAGATTTGATAGCAATAGCACAGGTTAAATCTTTTGTCCTGTCTATCTAAACATGGCCGCGAGGAGAAACGGCACGCACTTGTCGCCACCGAGCTCTACACGCACGAATGGTGTTGCCCGTTGCGCTGCGGCTGCAGGCAGCACGATGCATGCTGCCGGCGCTGTCGCGGTCGCCGCCCCTGACGCCCGGGGCTGGCGTGCGGCGGGTGCGGCGTCCATCGCCACCAAGGCACGGATGGAAGCGAATATGCCGATATCACCCCACCATCTGACCAATCTGAGAGCATCGTCTCGGCAGCCGCCGCCTAGACCGGGCGGGTTCCTCCGCGCGGCGCTGGTGGTGTTGTGCACGATTGCGTTGCATCCCCCGCCTCTGCTTCCGCTCCTCCCGGTCCCGCTCCACCCTGCCTTCCGCCTACGCCCTCGATCACGTCCTCACTCTCCCGGCCCCAGGAGTCAGGATAGGACAGGTGAGCTTGCGTATCCTTTCCCGTGGGTGCCGTGTCGCGTTGCATCGTGTCTGCGGGGAGACGCGCGGGTGGGGTGGGGGGTGTGGGTGTGGGGTGGGGGACTTTTGGATGGCTGCAGCAGGAATACAGATGCGTGGGCCATCTCCTGTGCATGCCATTCCTCTGCAGCATCGGTCCCAGCGTTATCTTCTCAGCAACAGGGCCATGTGGCCTCCCATACGTCAACTGTGTCCGGCGTGCGGCTGCAACCAGCCAGACGTGCAGCGGGAGCCGTCTTTGAGGAATAGTACTCCAGCAATCGAATGCGTACAGTAACTTACGTACCTCCCAGCCGCTCAGCTTGGTCCAGCTACAGCGGCATACGTGACCGTACATGGTTGAATACTGCAATGCACGCGGCACGCCCATCTGCTCACACGATCATCATCCACCGAATTTGGGAATTCGCTCACGTCAGTTCCAGTCCGCCGGTCGCCGGCTCGCCGTGCACGCCCAGACCACAGAAAGAAAGGTGCCCATCAGGCATGACAAGCTCAGCCCCAGGCGTCGCTTTCTTAGATTTCTGAAAAAAAAAAAAAAGCTTTCCCCGTACTATCTCTCAACGTCTCCAACCGGCGGCCCCCACCGGCCACCCACCCGAGCGGGCTCCGCGACCTCCGCTGTCCGCTCTCCGCCGCAATTGCGTTGCGTTGCGTTGCGTCCCCGCTTCTGCTGCTCCTTGACCCTGCCGCCCTCCGCGCCCCCGCTCCTCCTCCAGTCCACCCCTCCTGCGCGCCTACCGTCCACGCGACGTTCTCTGTGTCCCCGTCGCCTTCCTTGGGCAGTTGGGCTGCGTCCCGAGATATTGTTGCGGCGGGTTTCCTTCTTTCAGAAAGTTCTGAACCAGAGGAGCCGCGTGGCGCGGGCGGTCAGAGAGCCGGAGTCCGGAGACCCTCGCTGCCGCAGGTGAGCCCCTCTCTGCCTCCGCTTCGTTGGTTCCCAGGTTCTTGGGGACGGAAGTCACAGGGTTTGCACCTTTGCCCGTGCTTGATCGCCATGGAATTTTCGAGGTTGGGGACTTGGGGTTGCTTCTTACCGTGACTAGGACGGATGTGTGCAGTTTTCTCTTACCACCTGCAGGCAGTTCGTGTGAACCAGGGCAAGGCTGCTAAAAAACCGATCATTTTCGCAAGTTTTTAATGCGTCCTCCTTACTGTTTGACTCAGTTTGGTTTCGACTTTAAGGCTGCAACCAGTCGTTCTGAACCCGGGATTGCCCGAAAAAAAAAATCCATCTAGTGGCGAAAGTTTTTTTTTTTAGCGCAGCTCCAGTCCTATTGAAAATGTTTGAGCAGGCTGGATGCGTGAATATGTGGGAATCCTTGTTCGAAATGAAATGTAACACCAGAGGAGGTTCATAAAGTTCTGGAATGAGTGGGGGGAGGGCTTGGCTAGTGCCTTGGTGGTGGAAATGCGAATATATCTTTTCGCGTGTCAATTTCTTGCGAGTCTTTCTTCCTAAAACCATGGCGCACTGAAGTAGTTGCTGTTGCCTGCCCGTAGGGGCTGGGTAAATGAACATGTATTCGATTTGGGTGGTCACTTAGCCTGGTTAACCACCACTTAACCTTATGCAGTGGCAGTGCAGTGGTTACTTTCCCAATCGCCATCGGTAAGATGGTCCATGTCTCGTGTTTATTGCAGGACAATGAAAGTACATGTCAGGATTTGGTCTTTGAGCTGGAATTTTGCATTGTTTCCCAAAACTCATGAGCAACGTGCAAACATTTCAGTTTTAATGGATGTTTTACACAGCAGCTTTGCAGTATTATTTTGTTTTCGGAAGTTGGGAGTGATGTTTTGTACTATTTACATTTTTTTTAAACTACTATTTACATTTTTTTAAACTACTATTTACATATAACTGAATGTAACATAAGCGCATTTAGCCATTTTGGTGCAGGTGGTAATTCTGTAGTCTTGCTAACTTCAGTTAATGGTTAATATGAGGGACAATGAGTCATCAAATGACGAACAAATGGACGAGCCCTTAGGGCGAGTGTCGATACTCTCTTACGGTTCTGGGCATATGCTCAATGACATCACATCATCTTGTTGGTTTACCTATTTGCTGGTGTTCTTGACGGATGTGGGACTTACTCCAGGGTATGTGCTTTCTGGGTTACATCTCCTTTTTCTCGATTTTTAATGCATATGGTTATATTTTGTTCTCTAGCATGTTGCTAAATCATGTGAAATTGGAGGAATTTATGCACTCACTTTAGCTTTACTCTAACTCTATTAACTCTACTGCAAAAGGAATTTTACCTCTGCAAGTTACTACAGAAAATGTTTTACAGCAATATACTCTAAAACATCCTCTATAAAAACTTTAGAACTTTCAAATGTTTGCACAACTGATCATCAAAATTCTGCTGTCCCTTTTTACTACTAGTGCTAGTAGTGTTCAGAAAGAAAAATAAGGATTTACAATGCTAAAAAATTAGTAAGGCAATGGAAAACATCTTAGTCACTGGGAAAATCCGTGACATGCTATAGTGTCTGTCTAAAATCTTGAGTCGTCAGATTCGATCATGTTTGTTTATCCAGGTTTTGAGAAAATATTGGGATGCTGAAAGATTGGAAGTAAAAGCTTCAGGATTATTTCAGACACTTTACTTTATAATTCACCTTTGCAGCGATGCTGCTATCGTCATGCTTTCTGGACAATTGGCGGATGGCTTCACAACAATATTTGTTGGGGAATTGGTATGAGCAAAGAAATAACATGTTTCATTTGTTAGAAGTTGCAATAAAATAATATTTAGTTTTAATCGAGTCTCCTTCTTTTAGTCAGATTTCACTTTAGCATTTACTGTTTATGATTCTGGGGGTAGATTTGTGAAGTTATGAACATACCATTTCTGTTCCAGATGGATCGCTTTGGCCATTTCAAACTGTGGCATGCAGGAGGATCTATTTTAGTGGCAATTTCCTTCTCATCTGTTTTTGGTAGCTGTGTTCCTTGCAAACTTATGGGAACTAATTCATCTACTCTGGAGACTGTTGGGTACAGCACATTTGCCGCTATTTTTAATGTTGGTTGGGCAGTTACTCAAGTCGCTCACATGTAATTGCTTTTCTTTCCCTACTTCTCTCCATGCTTTTCTATGGTTTCCACATTACATTTATGGATACTTTTTATATGCTTCTAGGTCTATGGTAAACTGCATGACATCAAATTCAACTAGCCGGGTTTCACTTGTGAGCTGTCGTAATGCCTTCACGATGGTTAGAACACCTTACTCCGTCATTCATTTTTCCATGTCCAAATAACAAAGTAATGGCATCCGATGTCCTCAATTTTCATGCTTTTTCTAGGTTGCAAATCTTAGCCTGTATGGCATTGCTTTGTTGATATTTACTCTATTGCAGTCAGTGAACGTAATAGTTCAGGTACTCTCTTGGATTAACTAATTTGTATTGCTATGTTTCTGATATTCTTGATTTTCATTATCTTTTTAAATACTTTGGCCAGTATCGGTGGATTGCTTATGTGTCCATTTCCCTCGGATCTTGCTTTGTTGTCATCTTCTTGGTTGGAACCAAAGAGCCAGGGTAAGATGGAAACATTCATGGTTAACATTCTTTTGGAATAATTATCAACTTCCCCTAGGTTCTTCATCACATTTTTCTCTTTCGTTATATTTAAACAAAACCTTTATCTTTAGATCAATTCCGCACTGCATGGATAAGGGTCTTTCCAGAATTTCATGGGGCTACTGGTTCAAGAAAGTATTATACTACCAAGTTGCTCTAGTCTATACTCTGACTAGATTGGTGACCAATGTTTCACAGGTACCTTCTAATCTTTTGCTCTGTGATATAGGGTTGAAATTATCTCTTCTTTTGGGATCTTCTAAAGGCATTTATACTTTTCATTCTGTTTACTATGGTTGATTTATGTTATGTGAACCTTTTCGGCCCTAACATTATTCTACCAGCTGTAGCAGAGGGTATCTCACTATCTCCAGTAGATTAATATACTGTACTCAAGAGTAAACTTTCCCTTTTTACCATAAAGTTACCAGCATACGAAGGCATGCCAAGCACAATTTCTTATTGTGTGGCTCTGAGAGTGTTTTTTCAGATACATAGCAAGCTTTAGAATATCCCTATCTCACTTTAAGGTTTTTTCCCTTAACATTTTCTTTGCTTTTACGTTGAACATGGATTCTATAGTTCGGTGTGGTTTCTCTTAAGGGCACATGCTACGCAAGGTGGTTAGGCATGAGGGCTTAAAGAGAGAGAGAATGTTGTCACATCATTAAGCACATGTATAAAAGTTCAAATGCAAATTAGTTCTTAAATGGGCTTAACTACATTGTTAGCACACCTTAAGAACCCAAGCGAGCTTAAGCATCATATCCAAATTATAAGAACCTAGCATGTATGATATGGCAAAACAAAAAAACGAAACTGATTTTCTTAGATAAACACCTCTACTGGTCCACTGTATGTGCCCATAGAGAGCCTTGACTTGCTCAAACTAGCATAAATTGTTCTATCTGTCTTCAGTTTCACATGCTAATGAGAAAGTGTACATATAGGTTCATTTTTTCCTCTAGTGTTAAATGTTACATATCTCAAAATTACTAATCCATTCCTGTATTATAAATGCAAATATATACATTTGTTTCAACAAGATTGTAGTGTGTTAAAATGTACCAATTTCAGATCATCCTAGACTAAATGAGTTCTCACTATACATCATAGTTTATTCATATTTTGTAGCCATGAATATTACCAGATTACCATTTATTTTTATTGGACAAATTAACGAACTTCTTTTGTTCATGATCATAAGACTTGTCATTTTGCTCAGAGCTTCAACCAGATGACCCGTCAGTGATAACATTTCATTTATCTGAACAGGCATTGCTTGCTTTCTATGTAATAAATGATTTAGAAATGAATCAATCCGCCAAGGCATTGGTAAGTCCCATCCATTTGTTTTGCCTCTTGCATTTAGTTTGTCTATATCATTTGATATATCCTAATGAAAGTGTACTCAACTGATGGACATGCTACTGTAGAAAATTTAAATGCTTTGAACAAACAAGTGATTTATTATATTCAGTATAGCCTACTATCACCGAATTAAGAACTTTGAATCCTCAAAAGCTTCTGAAATTAAGCTTGCTTTCTATGAACTCTAGTACATTTGGTGGTAAATCCAGCTAATCTGATGACTAGTAGTCAACATAATTTGAATATTAAAACATGTGTTAAATAATTTTTTTATTCGTCCTCAGTGAAGACACAATCACATTTTTTAATAACTTGTATCAGTTAGAATTAGTAGTTTGTCCCATTTACATATAGTTTTTCCCCTGGATTAATTATTTTTCATTTTCCTTTTCAGGTACCTGCTATTATCTATATCTGCAGTTTGATAGTATCTGTAATATTACAGGTCAGACTATTTTGTTAATATCTAATTTGTCTAATTTAATACTTTGTTACTCAACTGAATTACTTTCAAAACTGCTTATAGGAGACTAGATGGTCAAGTTGGCGTCTTAAGCTTTACTTTTCAGCTGGAGCAGTGCTTTGGATATTGTCAGGTCTTGGAATTGTTTTTCTACCGAGCAGAATGCATAACCTCATGTATGTCATTTCAATCATAATAGGAGCTGCAAATGCACTTATGACAGTAAGTATACTGTAACCTCAATTAACACCTGTACTTCCAAGAGATGATGAAGACTTTAGGAATAAGATTTATTATAGTATGGTAATTACTATGTAGCTAATTTGATAATACACACATTTAAAGGAAAAATGTACCTGTAAGATGGTATATTATCAATTCATTATCATATCATAGTGGTATGCTCTCATTCTGGCCCACCGCCCATGTACCTAATTGTTAGCTTGCTAGTGTATCTGGTATTCTGGCTCTTAAATTTCAATCCTGACCCCGACCTTCAGGACTATCTGTTTCAGCAAATGTTCCCTTGCTGATCAGTTCTGTTCTTGGTGAGATGTTATATATCAGATCTGTTTTTTTCGAAAAGGGAGGATTTTATTAATTCACAATCATTCCATCGAGTTAATACAATAATTGTAAACCCACTCCCGGCCTCTGCAAAAGCACACAGCCTAAACCAAATAAGAAAAGAAGACGCCAGGCATTCTAATGACTATCAATCCTAAGACTAGATCGCCACCCATGTGCCCGGGAGAAAAACACCGTGACCATTTGCGCCAATTGTTGCGATGCCGCCACAACCAAAGCCTGTGAAGTTTGCTTTTGGAGGATAGCCCATGTACGAAGCCAATGGATAACCGAAGAAACCACCTGCATAGGAGAGTAACAATGTTTTTTTTCAAACACCAAATTATTTCTGCATAGCCAAAGCGACCAACGGGTAGCTGCCGCTCCCAACAGAACTAATGGTTTTAGTGTCCCCCCAAAAGCCTGCAGCCAACTCCCAAACATATGAGGAATACTACGAGGTTGAGAAAGACCAAAAGCAATATTTATGCAGCCCCAAATCGCACGAGCAAAACGACATTCAAAGAAAAGGTGTTTAATTGTCTCATTTTTATGGCAAAAGCAACACTTTTCACTGCCATGCCAATTGCGTTTGGCTAAATTATCCTTCGTTAGAATCACACCTCTACGGAGATACCAAAGAAAAATTTTTATTTTCCATGGAATCTTTAACTTCTCTCTCTGTGTGTTCGAGAGAAAAAGAACCAGTTGTGAACTCAGCATGCCATGTTATGATGAGATAAATTTTAGGTATGTCTTAGTTTATTTGTTGCTGTGTTACTGTTAACATTGTGCTGCAACACTTGTGAGCAACCTGTATATATCGGCATATGTTAAACTCCTTACTATGAGCATTTTATTCGCCCTTTCAGTTTAGATGTTATAGGATCCTATTTAGTTTCAGCTGAATTTCATTTACGCATACTGTATTTTAGTGTATGCTCTTGTGATGCTATGAGAGTTCACTTTGATAATTTTATCTTTCCTGTGCTTTTGTTGATACCAGGTGACAAGTATTAGCATGGAAGGTGTTTTAGTAGGCGAAGATCTAAATGGTTGTGGTTTTGTGTATGGCTCATTAAGTTTTGGTGACAAAGTTGCATGTGGAATAGCTCTGTTTGTTCTTGAGTCCTATCAAGGTAATAACTGTCACTATCTTAATACTGGCACATCATCATAAGAAAAATTGACTTTGTAATCTTCCAGTAAAAGTTTTGATGAGGTTGGGATTTCGCATGACAGGAAGTACAAATATCAGATCAAATTTAGGAACAGCATTTGGCTATTCAGTTACAAGACTTGGCTTGGGCTTAGTTCCAGCTGCCTGTTCACTGCTTTCAGCGATAGTAGCTTATACCATGGACCTCCCTGATACTCGGCGAAGGCCTTTGGTGGAGCCCCTTCTAGCATAACTTTGCTGGTGGCACTGCTACATTTTCACCGTGAACATCCACAGCAATTGCCCAATGGAATGACACTGCTGCTGGAGCCTGAAGATACTAATGACATTATAGGCAAAGGAGGAATCAGATACCTGGTCAATTCGTTTTGACTTCATATATATAGTCTGAATAAATTATGACGGGAGGGAATGTACTGAGACACGTTTTGAATAGGGGCAAGAAGATTTGTGTTGATCATAGTGCTCTTTACAAGTCATTCTGCAATCCAATGTGAATATAACTTAGCTTGATTGTTGAGGACAACACCTCACTTGTATGGTAATTCTTTTCGAAAGCAGTAAAACTGCCAACTTGGCACATATAGCAATTGGCAAGAAAAAGAATGTCTCTGCTTTAGAGGACTGTAATTTCATTGTAAATGTTCTCAGGGTGTACACATAGCATCATGATTCAAAAGAAGCATTTCATATTTATATTGATGGATAAAATAATGTTGCCTAAGCTCAGGTAAATTATTTCTGATAATTCAGGAGGCATGCTAACAGTTCATCATTGATACAGACATCGTATGGAAGCTTACCGCCCTATTTCTAATGGCGTGATGAACTTGAAATTCTTCCTGGAACATGTTTACTTGTCATCTGTCACCTTCCAACCCTACCACATTCACACATGTGTAATGTAGATTTGTGAGAAAGTTCCAATTTTTTTATTTTATTTTACACTGATTCTTTCGGCACTTCTATCATAGAAATGAAAATGGCTACTGTCCAAGTGCTGAATAATAGAAGCTGCAATTCATCTTTAAGGATTTCTTTCTCCGATGGCAATGTAAAAATATGTATGTACAGTGTGCGTGGCACCTGTTGCAACTTGCAAAGCCTCCAATACACGTTTAGCCTCCCAAATGTGCTATTGTTGCATGGGATTCCAAATGATTTCAGCTGCTTTACAAAGACACATTTAGTACAGTTCTTATCTGCAATTTTATTCAAAATCGGATGAATTTAGTACAGTAAGTACAAAATAGGCCCCTGATTTAAAACGACGTTGTACATATAGCTATAGATAAGTGATAGTGAAATGATGCCGAAGTTATATCACTTTCATTTGCCATTCCATTTCAGAAATTAAGGAGACATAACAATGGAAAATAAAAACAAAAAATGTGGCTGCAAAGGATTGGACTAGTGATCTCGGGTTACAAAACATAGGGCCTTATTATTACCATTGGACTACCAAGATGTTTTTTAGTGATCTCTGGTTACAAAACAAGGGCCTTATTACCATTGGACTGTTGTGTTGAGATTGAAAGTAAGTAGAAAATGATATGGCATTTAATAGGGGGTGACGTAGCGTACGTGTTGAGATAGAAAACTAATGAAGTTTACTTTTATAGGGTACGAAGATATATAAAGATATAGATATAGATCAGTGGCACTGTAATAAACTCTTTTTTCTTCTTGCTTCATAATTCTTCATAAACTGCTACAAGTGCTTATGCTCGTGTATGAAGGTAGTAATCCCTCAAAAGAAAGACGCCTAAGGTTTTGGGCAGGTTAATTTATTTAAGTTTGATTAGATTTGTAGAAAAATATTAGCAAATTTTTTTTACAATGAAATATTAGCAAATTTATATCTCGAAATAAATTTATTATAAAAATATATTCAAAGACTAATATAATAATACTTATTGTTTAGTATAAATATTAATCTCTTGTATATTTGTCTATTTAGTCAAGTTGAAAATATTTGATTTTTGTAAGTAACACTGTTTGTGGGTCTGAGGGAGTAGTTGTTTATTGATGTCTTTGTTTTTTTCCCCTCTTGTTGGGATGATCCTGTGTGCACCCGTGGAATCCATTTTTTTGCACATTGATAAGAAAATGTAAAACGATTGGAACATTTGGCAAGAAAAATAATTAATACGGGAATATTTCTTAGGTGTAATTACAAAATCAATAACTGGGTATCCTATGCTAGACTCGTATGATACTTAATTCGTTCTAAATTATGAGATGTTTGATTTTTTTTAACCCCAAGTTTGATCACTCATCTTATTTAAAAATTTGTGTAGAACATTATTTTTGTGGCTTGCTTTATTAATAAAAGTTATTCAAAAATGACTTAATGTTTGCATAAATTTTTTAATTATGACGAGTGGTCAAATTTGAAATAAAAAAGTTGAGAAAGTACTAGCTATCGTATATTAGTACGTGAGAGTATCCATTTTCCATGTAATAAATTGTCTGAAGAATCCAAAACCACTAGAAAGGAATCATTAAAACTACATGTGCAAACACACACAAAAAAAAAAAAAAAAAAAAAAAAAAACCTGTACACTAGCTGCCCTGTGAAATCCAATCCAAGTACCTATAAAAGAGGAGGCCAGGGGCCTAGAGCCCAGAAGGAGAAGGGTGCCTGCCTCAAAAGCACTCACGAACCACTACAAAGCTGTGCAAAATGGCTCCAGCGACTGTCTTGCTCACCGTTCTTCTGCTGGTCTCTCTTGTCTTCGCAGGTACGTTGGCGTCTATGACAGCCGCATTCTCCATACATTTTTTTTAGTCTCCATAGATATAAGCTATTTTTTCTTTTTCCTTTTTGAAATGGGATATAAGCTCGTAGTATACGTTCAGTGAGTTATATGTCGTAAAACTAGCTAGCTTGATATGTTAAAGTTCTGTTATGAGCCTACTCGCTCCCCGTCTCAAAAAAGATTATTATTTTTATTTTCCAAGAATTAATATATATATATATATATATATATATATATATATATATATATATAAAAAATGCTAATATTTATGATACATAATTAATATAATTGGAAAGATTTTTGAATCTAGTTTTTTAATAAATTTATTTGGAGATACAAATATTGCACGTATTTTGTACAAATCGAAGTTAAACTTACAAAGATGAAGCCTAAACACACGGTTTTTTTTGGAACGGAAAGAATATATTAAATTTTAGATGTTGATGGTCAAAGCTAAAATATTTAAATTAATACAAACATTGATGGGCTTAGTATAAGTGCTAGAGGCCGTAATAATAAATGAGTACTCATAATAAATTCTAAAATCTGGTATAACTAACTATGTATATTTGTTCTTTCAAATGACTTTTTGTCCTTTTTTGTCGAAATTTTTAGTCAAATATCTCTTTTCTATAAATTGAGCCTGGTCATTTGAACGACAGGTTCAAATGACTTTTGTCGTCTGTTGAAAAGCCTGGTCATTTGAACGGGCAGCAGGAGGAGCCTCCTCCCCCCGTCGCCGGCGGCGCGTTCCCCAACCCCAACAGCCAGTGCGGCGAGGCGCGTCTGTACAGAGGGCCGTGCGTGGAGATTCTCTGCGCGATCGCTTGCCTGGTGGAGACGCGCCAGGGCGGACACTGCAGGGGAAACGTCATCACGGGCCGCTGCTACTGCTTCGCGGGCTCCTAGTTGTAATCGTAATCGTCTCTAATCAAAATTTCGTTCGCGCCGGGAGTACGTACAGCGATGATGGTGGAACGGAATAAAATGAATAATCATAGACTCGTCAGTTCCAGACAAACTTTTAATGAGCTCTTCTTCTTGCTCCTGAACACGATGATTGCTCTTCTTCTCCTTTCGCTCGTCGAACTCCGGCGTCCTCGGCGTGCGTGACGGTCACCGCCACCAGCGGGTCCGGCGCCACGACCCTCACGGCGTAGGCCTCGGGTGCCTCCGACACCTTCGCCGCGGTGCGCGTCAGCAGGTGAACGTCGATCGGTGCCGTTGCCGAAGCCCACGACAAACGACGGGTAGTTGACAGCGGCGCCGCCGGGGAGCGTCCTCGTGCAGCCAGCGAACCCAGGCACGAACATCGTAGACCAGGGCGGCCGAGGGCGCAGATCTAGGAAGTCGACGTAGTCCTCCTTCACGGCGTCGTAGACGAGGACCGGCCGGGTCGAGCGCCATCTGCTACTCTGCTAGCGGTGGTGTTGGTTGTTCGCGCGATGTCCCGACCGTGGCTGTCGAGCGTCGCCACCACGTCCGGCGCCTTCTCGGACGGACGGACGATGTGGTTGGGCTCGCATGACGGGAAGGACGCCACCATCGGGGCGCGTCCGCGCGGTTCTCGCCGGTGGCCGGTGAGGCGGTGACCGTGCGGCAGGTGTAGCGGATCGATGCCACCGGGTAAGTCACCGACTGGATGTACGCCGTGAGCCTGTGTCGGCTTCACGGGCGCCGAGTGTGAAAGACGGAAGGACCATGATCCATGGGCTCCCAGTGCAGTGTCCAGGGGAGCGAGGGAGACGATGTGATTGGGCCCGCCGCGTCTTCCTGGTTATTGATTGAATTGAATTATTTTCCTAATATAATACTCCGTAGCTTTCATTGGTATTATTAAATTTATTTTGGTAAGGGCTGGTAATTCAGATGAAATTAAATAGATTACTTCATATTATATTTTATAACTGTATATGTAGTAATCTACATAAAATTTAAGAGCAATTTTTGCATCAATTTTCATAATAACAAACATGAGTAGTTTATATGCAAATTTAGGTGAATTAATTTAATTTATTCTTCATAATGACAGAGGTGGATAACTTAGATACAAATTATTTTGCATGGTATGGGTAATATAGATGAAATCTAGGGTTTATTACTTTAAGTAAATTTGAAAATAGCAGTGGTGACGATTTTTTTCTAGAAAAGAGAGTACATCCGATAATGTCTACTATTAGCAATTAATGATTATATTCTATCAAATTAGAGTCAGATGTTTCTTATCTTGGGGAAAAAAGTTCCTTTATATTATTTTGAAAAATGGTTATATGTCCTAGATTCCACCTTATCATTCCATCTTGCACCATGGCACTTAAGATATTGGATTTCTCTATTCAAACTAGTGATGTTAATATTAAGATTGCATTGCGTGATTTCTTTTGATTGACTCTGGAGAAGCTTCTTTGTATACCTTTTCCAATCAAAAGATTCCACCACCTGTACTGTGTACTGTGATCTGTGAATGAACCAGTCCTAAGGTTGGGAAGTCGACTTCTTCAGAATTCAGTATTGGCCAACAGCCAATAGGGCGCGGTTATGCCGGTGAGCCAACAGGGGCGTTACTGGTTAACTATCATGCAGAAATCTGTTGCCTTATTACAACAGCCCTGATGGATCAAAGGAAAAGGAGAATAAATAAATGCAGACAACGAGTTGTTTCAGCACAGAAACAGATTGGAGCCGACCTGTTCACGGCCCGTCCAAAGCCAAAGCCACACACACATGTCAGGTGGATCAATCCAGAATCCATTCTGATTGAGCACACGCACATCGGCAGATGATGCCAAGAAAAACACGGACTAAAACGAGCAGACAAGCTGGAGGAGTCGTCGCGTTACCTCGTAAACCACGCACCAAGCGGATCGAGATGAATAGATAGCACATGTGCATGGTGAAAAGTGAAAACAGAGAGATGGAGTGGTCGTCGATCCCCTCTCCTCTCCTGGGCTAGCGAGTCCTATGCTTCAGGGGAGATGACACCCACTTCAGACGGACAGACACGGCGCGCGCCGATCCAGCGGCGTCTGACGTCGGTGTCATCTCTCCTGAACGTAGGACGCACGCCCACAAACCACTATGTACTGGAACTTGTGTGTGTCTCTCCGCCTGCAGTGCAGAATGGACACACGCTCGCTGTCTATATATAGAAGCTGCTGGCTGCAAGCCGGCAAGCAGGGAATGGTTGGTTGGTTAGCTGGGACTGTGCGCGGCAGGCATCTCTCGTCGCCGCTGCAGGTCTGCAGCGCCCGATCGATGCTTTCACATGCCGGGTGACGTCCAGCCGTGACGAGACGACTGACGAGGCATGCTGTGCGGTGACTGGGCGATCCAGCCCGGCTGGATCAGCTCGTGCGTTCACACCATCACACGAGAAGATTTTGACGCCTTCAGCTTCCACACCGGAGATAGGCATGGCCGCACCGCACGGGTCAACGCCGCTTGTCACTGGCTCACGCTCACTGCGCGCGAGTCTTTCGTTCGCAAGTGAGAAATGCAATGGTGGACTCCACTGTGCACGCTCACTGTCACGCAATATTTTGAGCTCAAGACCGACTGACAAGCTCTAGCTAGTGCAGCATTAGTGAGCAAGACCAGGCTGTGGGTGCAGAGATATTCTCCATGTTCGTGTCTGCGCCAGCAGCACAGCAGAAGCTGTCCCATGGATCATTTTAGATTCCTCTGTCCTTGTTTCTTTGATGTCACTAGGTTGTTCTGAATTGCGATTGCTCCGTCTCTAGTTCACTGCACTGACCACCACAGAGCAAGGCTCTCCGGTCTCCAGGTTGTGACAAAGCAGGGGTCCATGGTCAGCATTGCTTTGCTCTGGGCACTGGCAGTCACTTTTTGAGATGAAACGGAGCTTTTGGCTCACACCAACAGGTCTGGGAGTTTCTTTTGCAGCCACCATAGGTTTGATCGACGCCTTCTTTCAGATTCCCCATTGATACGCTGCTCTTGTGTTCTACGCCTCTGCTTTCCTGGCTGAACCATTCTGCATTGGGAGGAACGGACAGCGAAGAATCATGTCTCAATTATCGTAACAAGCTTTTCTGTTGCTTTACTAATCTAATTTACATGTCTGTTCTGTTAGAAAAGTCTGTTGGAAAGGTTCCAACAATGCCGCTAATATCTTATGTTCAAGGAACCTGGCCACTAGAAATTAAGTATTCTAGTACTGTACTCAAAGTACTGAAGAAAATCACATATATTGCTTTCAGAGATACTATGATCTGCTGCAGATCAAATCTACCTGTAATATAGTCTCTAGATTGACCTGAATGGCATAATTGATGATATGGCTGTTGCAGTGGCAGGATTTCACATACATGCATCTGATCTATTATTGTCGTAAGATATCACATACATGCATCTGATCTTTTATAAGATTGAAAACGTTTCCTTTGATTAGGCCAGCCTTGATCCATGGAGTTTAACTGACTCATTCAACAAGGCATGTTAAACAACCAAACTGTTTGGTGGTTCGGCAATCCATAGTTTAGGAGATCCAGTCTCGCTAGATGCATACCAATTCCTTTTGAAAGATACGCGAGGAATAGTTAGATTCATGCGTATCGTTTACTGCCATTAATAAAAAGATTACTGCATATCATTGGTGGTAATGAATATCATCACAATGCGATGGATTATTGAACCGGAATATGTGATGTCATGGAGCAAATGTCGTCATATATGGCTGAATTTCTTCCTTTGTTAGGTCTATTCCATTATGCATTATCCACAATGATAGACCTTTGGTTAAATTACTTATGCTTTGAATCAGTTCTTTCCGAGGGAGTTTTTTCCTAGCCACTGGGACCATGCATGTACATTAGTATTCTATAAAACACCAGCATACTCGCCAGAACTGACTCGCCAGAACTGAATGCTCCTGAGTTGTATATAAAGATAAATGAGCTGAAAGTTAATCAAGTTCTTATTTTTCTTCTATCTAGAGGAAACATTTAATCCATGTTGCTATCAAAATACCAATGGATACATTGGCTACGATTTTGGGCTCACTAATGGAGGCTATGAAATAGATGGTTCATTCAGTTGTCTACGGGACGACATTGCATTTATGGGTTTTTTTTTTTCGGATTGGTTTTTAATATGGAACTCTTGTGTATGCAATACTCTTGTGTTGTAATAAATAATGTGAAATGATGCCTCTTTGAAGAGGTCTGAAGCCAAATTAAAAAAAAAAAAAATCAAAATACTAATGGATCCATCTACCATAACCATTCGTCTATCATTTTCACACTACGAGAAAACACGAAACAGACTGGTGATCAGGACACCCCTTTCTGTGGTCCACTCAAATCATGCATGCTTTTCTCCGAAAATATTTCAGATAACTTATATGCTCCATACGGTTTGTAAACATCAGTTTCGGAGCTGTTCATCGTCAAGAATTCCTGAAGTTTTCCACTCTTTGGACTAGGAGATGGGTCCCTACTAAAGAATATTTTTTCCTGTGGCTCCATTGTTTCTTTTGACTGGAGCTATGACTTTGACTTGTCTTCTTCTTTGGAGACAGCTGGGAGCCTTGCTATTGCCTAGGTATACCTGTCACCACTAGAAAATCCATACGTGAAGGTTAATCCATTATTATCCACTGCTTTAGACTAGTCATTATATGAAACTTTATGTCCTCTGGATACAAAAATAGATTGTCTGAAATGGACTTGTAACCAAAACAAAGGATCAAGGGGCAGAGAACAGAGATACTTGAAGATCTTATCATGATCTGAAGAAAATCCTTCCAGAGAGGTGAGACCATATAATCAGTGAAGAATCTTCTATATGTTTATAAGAAATCCTTGTGAAGATACGCCAAATCTGTGTCAACAGTGGATTGATTGGTGCATGCACGCCTATAATGATGCTTATTACTTTCATGAAGCACAAAAAGAGATAATTGGTCGAATATTCGTTGTTGTACGTTACCTTTTTCTTTATACAAACGACGCTTTCTTGCCGTGGTGTTGTGTACATTCATGTATTCTGCATCTTTGTGGTGGACTCTGCATAGACAGTATCACTGTTTTTTTATGAAAGACAGTATCGTTGTTTACTGAGTTTCTATTAACATAATACTATACTATACAAGAGAATTTAATTATGCAGCAGTTGAGAAGCGAAACCAGTTTCATTCAAGTGCATAATCCTTGCCTGCTTGCAGCGGTACAGGAAAACAACATTCCAAGAAGGTTTATGTTAAAAAAACATTCCAAGAAGGTTTAACTGACAGAAAATAGGTGGGTGACGTCAGCGTCCCTTTACTATTCCAAGAAGGTTTATGCTCCATCATTACGTGATGCTTTGGGAGGTTGTTGACGGGTGGCCGCTGCAGCTAGGGGTCGGAGTTAGAGTAAAATAGAAGGGATGCGATATTATATGATATATGGTGCCATGTTTCTCATCTCAGCAATTCCATTCCCATTTCGATAACACGAGAACAATTAATCTCAGCCCATGATGGATAAACTTTCTCAAGAATTGTAGCATGTTCCTCGATCATTGTTCCGTAATCCAATCATCTCGGGAACTTTGTGACTATGCATCCGCCTACCACTATTTTTGTTTCAGGGTTTAGTTTCACTAGCTGGAGCTAATTAAGGAACTTTGCATTGGAAGGTGCAAGTACCTCGCTCCCAGGGTTAAACATTTGTGTAGCTGTCGCTTCGTGGCAGATGTTGGGAAACTACCAAAGACATAACCTTGAGATATCTGATTAGGAGGAACAAAATATTACCACATAAATATGCTCACAGACAAGTAAAAGCTAGAATTATGGGCATACTCGCGGGTGGGTAAATTACCCGCACCTTAAATCCTGTTTGGATATCATGAACTAATAACTTAACTAACAATTAGCCTATAAGAATCCAAACATGTGAACTAGTGGATGAACTAATGACTAATCCAAGATCCAACTAGTTACTAGTTCACTAGTCCATAAAATCTAACTATTTAATCTAGTTATTAGTTTATCAGATCCATGTCATTTTTAGTTGAGACCGCATTCGGGTGAACTTTGGCAGGCTACCGATATACCATGCGTCACTTGCAAATTTCTTAGTAGTATATTCTCTAGAGATAGAGCTAGTGGGTCGCAAATGACTTCTGCGGTATGAAAACTTAAATGACTAAACTCTTTGCCACTTTGGTGACTCTAGGTTTACTAAAGATGCTTTGTACTTCATTTGTTTTCCTCTCAATAAAAACGTGCGACGTGACATGGCTGGAAACAAAAAGCTCAAGTGCATAACTCTCATGTACGTGCAATGCAAAGCAATGTGAACCACACAAACTAGACAAAATTTGACCAAGACTTGTGTGCAGGTCATTACACTCATATTGACAGTAGCAGGAAAGCATGTGTGTATCACATGTTAAAAATCAATATTTTATTTATTTCGTAATAATCAAGCAAACATTTGTGACTTGGTTCAGGATTTCAAAGTTACAGAAACCAGCATAGATATCATACACTTCATTCATCTCAGAATAAGTGCAATTCTAGACACGCACCTAAGTTATTTATTTGTTTATTTATTTTGGATCAACGGAGTGCTACGTATGTTTTAGGCAAACTGAATATACTCCAGATTGCATCAGTCGAAAATCCTTTTTCTTTTTGGAACAACCAGTCGAAAATCCTTTGCTGTGAGTTCTTTTAGATGAGTCAAAACAGAAAGGACCTATGTTTATGTCCTACTCTGGCAGGCTGGCACAAATGGAAGCCTCTGGTCAAGGGAGTTCCCCAGTGCAGCCTCTGGAAACTTGATTGCCGCTGGTCCATTTCGATCTGAGGTGACCGTGGACTAACTGTTGACGGAGTTATGGATCGAGTTTTTGTGAACCCAAACCCAAACAAATCTGACTATCGACCGGACTGAGATTTGGTTGACTCTGGACCCATAATAGAAAAGTCCTCACATAGGATATCAAGATGCTAACTAGTAGAACTAAGTCTAACCAATTACACAGATAGAGGCAAGATAAATTTATTAATGCTAATTAATCTATCACTAACCACATTGTCAAATCATAGACTATTTAAGCTCAATAAATTTAAAAAAAATTTAAAATCAATTCTATAATTATTTTTTATTTCATATTTTTTAATTAGTATTCAAACATTGACATGGTAACATAAAGTGCTTTTTTTTAAGAAGAACACGTACATAAACTAGGAGATCAAATAATCCGCGAATGGTTGAGCCACGCGCTTGTTGATGGATTGGGCTGCTATGCGTTGGGTTGTTTCAGTTAAAATTTGTAATGGGCCAAAAGTTCTATACGTTAGGCGGGTCATTTGTTTTTTTCTGGGTGGACATAATTGGGCCGTGTGTTTCTTGCTCTTTTCATACTATGCTTATACTGCAGTGCAATTTCCATTGTTTATGCCAGGCACAAGTATCATAATAGGTGATAGAGCAACATGTATGATAAATCCTCAGGAAAGAGTGATATTTCATTAAAGCTGGCGGAATGTTCAGTCAACATGACAATAGCATATATACAGGAAGTTACAAAAGCAAATATTTCACAAAAGCTGAAACTTTTTGCCTGGATGGTGTATGGAATGGCATGGCAAACTTAGTTTACATGTTGTAGGTCATAGCCTACATAATACAGTGATTCATTTTTTCCTAGTTCATGGTTTGAACACGATTACTATAATCATGAGCAAAAGGCGATTTGCCCTGTCTTTTTTCCCCAGGTGGAGGCATTTCCTAGTACAAATGCATATTTGGCTTAGTTGTCGAATTGTATGGCCGATGCAATCAAATGCTGTTTTGACTATGATAACGTGCCATATAGTATAACATGTCAGATGTTGATGGAGACTATGATTTTACCTAGCTGATTTTGTAGTGTCCGCATCACTCACTTCATTGTATCTCATTTTTCCTTTTCTGCCTGTGTTCTTCCTCTTGCAGTGGCTATAATGCATACAATTGCGAAATTAGTCACGAAATAAGATATTAATTTGCTCTCTTTTGTGCCTATGACAGCGAAGGCACATGGGCCGGTTTGTGAAACCTGAGGTGGCGATGGTTTACGAGACACGGCGGTCTATGGGAGTGGCAAGTCCTGTGTCATTTTTGCGATATAAGGCTCTTGTATTTCTGATTATAATGAGAATGTAATGTGTATATGCACACTTGTCTGATGGTGCGCCTCCACCATGTGTAGAATGACTTGCTACGCGGAGGGGTGTCATCTACCGCTGCCGCCGCCACCTGCCTTGCCCAAATAGGAGCAAGGCTGCGAGAACATGTTATGTAAAAATGTCGACAATGCAAGCAATGAAGTCTGTATGCGTGTATAACATAGATAGATATATACCATGACCAGCTACAGGGGATGTTTCCCATGTTGGAGGGCTTGTAGTTGGGATCGGTTTGGTTTGGTTTCTGTACTTTCCTCTCCAGTGACCAGCGCGTTCCTTGCGAGGTGCTAGAACACCATGGCACATAATTAGAAATAAAAATTTATATGTATGGATGGAAAATGGAAATGTAGCATACCGGTAGAAGGAGGCTTGTATAACATGTATACGTTTGTACCGGTTCTGTAAACCGGTTGGTTGATGGGATTGTGTCAACTTGGTATGAAATGTTTGTCTTTGAAGAGACCGAGGCGACAGCTTATACGGGTTCAAACTGCGGCCATATAAGCCCGTGATCTAGTTGGAAGGAAAGCTGACTTTTCCATGAGCAGAAATGAGCATCAAACTGGACACCAATAAGTTCTTCAGCAATTGGACCAAAAAGACCGGTTGAAATATAAGTTCATCAGTGAGTCAATTACTCTTGCTAACATGCCAACAATCTGTAGATAGCAATGTATGTTATTACGTAAAAAACGATGTTAGGAAATTTCCAAATGCAATTTACCTGATTCACCATTTCCATTTTGTAGGTCCTGCACTTGTTCATGAGACTATTTATACTTTTTTGCATGCTAGATACCACCGTGATTGATCAGGCAGCACATTTAGGAGCTTGGCATTGATGTTGTATCTTTTTGACTACAAACTCGATGGGAATAAGTAACAACTTTATTGATTTTGCTCTAATTTTGCTCTTACGTTATTTGTGAACTTGGCAAGCTCATGAATCGTGGACTATACTTGATGCCCGACTTTTATACCACATTGCCGAGACCAACATCTAAAGTGGCATGTGATGGCTATACAGCACTTTGTTGGACTGCTCATGGGGCAAAGCGGATTTATGTGCCTTGCAATCTGCCTATTTGATTTAATGAATGTATTTGAAGAGTATAAATTTTTTCATGTATTTCTAGATCTGGCTATTCATGGCTATATCTTTGGGGCTAGGATTGCATTTGATGTTCAATGAAATTAGAATATGCAAATAGGAAGGCTATGTTTAGAACCTTATATGAAGAGTCATTGCCTCAGGAATTTCAGGATTGGCATACCATCGACAAAGAGTGGACCCTTGAAGAGATAGCCTTCCTGGTTACATAAATAGGTTAGGTGTTACCAACTATAGGCAATCAGATAGAAGGACCTATTCCATGTTTTATCACTAAATCAATGGAGAAGGATATTTCCGTCAAATCGGCAAGAGGAACTGGCAAAAAAGAGAACCACCAATCCTTTTTGACATCTCCATGTATTTGTCGGAGGATTCATGAGTGTGATTACTCCATAGAGCAACCACTGCAGTCTCACTACATCAAAATGGATCAATTTTGTAAATGAAGTAACATTGAAGACATTATAGGATGCAGATTGCATGATAAGGTCAGGAATACATGGCTATGCATACCCGGTTTCATTAATGATATCGACATTTCTGAGTGGCCTAGTCCCTTTTGGTGTGTTTTGCAACTTCACATGTGAGCATCCTTTGGAAGTACCGATAGCATCTAATTTGAAATAAGACTACTATTTAACCATCTATGTGTGTAAAATAGATAAGGATGGAACAAAATGTTTTAAAAAAGGAGACAATGAAAGTGCATACCCATCTAATTTCATTCAGTCTAGTGTTGAGCACCTCGCATCCATGGCACACAAACGAAAGATAGATAGGCAATCAGCATCATCAGTTATATTTATATCTCTGATCCTCCCATTTTTCCTAAAAAATTGTCATAGCATCGAAAAGATCCCCTGTAGTGAGCTAAAGCTTTTTTTATATGCCTCATGCATGATATAGACAGTTTATTCGAACAAAGAATTAACTAAAAACGGTACATTCAATGAAAAGGACCGGCAATGCTAAAATTATACATGATGTGGACAGTTTGTTGAAAGAAAGAACTAACTAAAAACGCTACATTGAAAAAGAAGAACCGTGAAAGTAAAGAAAGGTAAAGGAGAAATGGGAAACAAAGGCGTGCGAACCTAGGTCCAGATCATGCATGATATCTTTCAGGGATAATTCAGGAAAAAATTTGGGGAAATAAGCATGTATGGCAAGAAATGATGATCACAAACTGGATGAATCCCTGAAATTTTGGGAGAACATGATTTGAGTTCAACAATATTGAAGTTTTAAATGGCCCAATTCTGGTCCCTAGGCATGGAGGCATTTGTTATTAGAAGAACACAAGGGCACAATGCGATGAGGAAAGTAATTAGATCTTCTCACCGGAGGCAAAACTCGTGGAAAGGTTGATTCATAACAAAGACACATAAACTCTTGGTGTGGCTAAGAAATCAAACATTTTGGTCAGATGGGGAAAGGAATGGGGATTTTTTGTTTTCTTTTTTTGACGAACCAGCACACGCGGCGCGCGTCGGAGGTGGACGGACGGCAAACGAAGGAGGACCACACAAAAGCATGCCCCCACACTGACGACGGCAATAGACGTGCCGACCAAACAATTTGGTTTGAAAAAAAATAGATATTTGGGCGCTGACGTGGCAGAACATCATTGGTTCACGGAGGGCATGGTGCCTTAGAATTGCAGGGATTCTTCACGCGATTAAGATGTAGATATTTGCCCTGTCTTTTTTTTTTTTTTATATAGCTGGACCACATACAGTACGGAGCGTGTGTCGAACATCCGAGGCAAAATCTTTCTGAACCACAACTTTGGGCCCATTTTCTTTTCCTCTCGGCCCAAACGATCTGGCCCGCTCATTCCGCGGCCGCGGAATCCACAGGCCGCACAGGCCGGAGGTACACTCCGGCAGCGATGGCCACCGGCCGGTCGAGCGCGATGACTATGAGACACGGCGGCAGTGGCAACTGGCAAGGGGGGAGATGATTAAAAATGCCGTGGCCACGCTGATGGTGCGCCTCCACCAGCTGCCCCTGCCCCGCGCCGCGCCCGCTCCCACCTACCGCTGCCGCCGCCACCTCGCTCCCCCCACTCCCGATGCGAGCATCGGCTGTCGCCATGTCGACGGCGTCGGAACAGGCGGTCGCCGACCAGAAGCGCGCGCTGCGCGCCGAGGTGCGCAAGGCGCTGAAGGCCCTCTCTCCTGACCAGCGCGCCAGCGAAGGTGATGCCTCGCGAACTGCTTCGAGCGTGTCTGGCACTCTGGCTGTCTGCTTCGTTTCCGGTTCTGTAACGCGGTTGTTGTGGAGGTCACCACATGTTCGTCGATTTGCCAGCTAGGGAGTGCGCTTTGCCCGTGCTGCTCTTCGCTAGTTTTTTAAGCAGACACATACTGGACACTGGCAGTTAGGACTTAGGAGTAAAACTAGAAATATAAGTTGTGAAAAAATTACTCTTCTTCTTAATACAATGATACGCAAATATTTTGTGTATTCGAGAAAAAAATTTTGTGCAAATTCACGGTAGATTCTACATTTTACTTCAAATTCATGAGACTATGTAGCATGTCTGAGAAGTGAGAACCTGATGAGAATTGATATTCTACTCCTGTCTCCTGACTAAGATCAGCAGATAAATGTTGTATTTACAGTTAAGTATTGAAAGTGAAAGTGTCAGAGCAGACACTAGAAAAAATAAAGATTTGTGTGCTCTAACTTTGCTCTTATGATGTGGACTATACTTAGTTTTTATCTGTTATCTAGAGACTTTAACTAGTATTGTGATGGCTATACAGCACTATTGCTTACCTTCTGGGACAAAGTGGATTTTCATTGTTTTATTTGATTTGAGTAGTTGGAGGTAATTTTTTTCTTGTTTTTCTAGATCTGGCTATTCAAACTACAATCTTGGATTCCTCTTGGTTCAAAGCAAGCAAACGGTTATGTGCTTATATAAGCTGTCAGCAGTTGCGAGAAGTTGATACATCAAAAATACTAGCAGAGTGTCTACCATCAAATACTGGTGAGTCCATCTGTATTAGTTATGCTCTTTACTGATTTTATCACTAACAATTAGGTTTTCCTTAAGGGCAAGAGGAACTGGCAAAGGATCTTTACGTTCCTCGAGTGGAGGATAAGAACCGTAATATGCGGATGCTCAAAATCACCACAATGGATGATTTAGTTAAGAATTCAATGAACATTCTGGAACCGTCACCTGTGGATGCTACTGGGAACGATCGCGAAGATGGTACGAAATTTCATTTCCATTTTCCTGCAAAGCTTTCTCCACATCTAATTTGTATAAGTTACTGCTTTGATGGGGTGTTTAAGTTGAATGTTTTCACTATCTGCCCCATCTAATGTATATAAGTTACTGCATCCATGGGCTGGTTAACTTGATATGTATTTGCTACCTCTGATCCTCGTTTTATCCTTGCAGTATTGTCATCATCGTCCCCTGTTGATCTTTTTTATTGCCTGGTAGGTCCTCTTTTGTTTGCTTCATAAATGCTCCACCACATAAACTCATTGGATAATATTTGTTATTCATGCAGGACAAGCTTTTGATAGAACTGGTCGAAGACTGGGGCGTGGCGGAGGGTAGGATTACAAATTACATTTTCATGTCCTGAAGTTGATATCTTTCAGGGATAATTCAGAAAATATAAATACCCCATAAGAAATGAGATCACAAACTGCATGAATCCCAAATTTTGTTTCAATTCAACAATATTGAAGTTTTAATACCCTGATTCTGGTCCAGAGGAGCCATTTGTTATTATAATGACAGTTCAGCTAAGACAGTAGTTATATCTTTCAGATGCAAAACTCCTGCAATACCTTCATACTAACATAAACTCTTGGTGTGGCTAAGAAATCAAACATTTGTCATGATATATGGATTCTGGACGAATAAACTTGCAATTGAAAGCTTGTAACCTGGTCATGTGGATTTAGATCCAAGATTAGATGAATGAACATGAATTCTGTATAATTACCTCTTAGTAGAAGTTTGAAAGAGTAAATGTGTGCTTGTGCAGCAATAAGCCTGTCACCATCCTGTTTCTTTCTTGATTCTGTAGATTGGTATGAAGTTCTTTTGGTATATATTTGTTTTCTTCAGTGCAGAAATACCATCATGCAAGTCAGTTTTGCAGTTTGTTTATGTTATCTTTACTGTAGCAATATCAACAAAATAGACTGCAGCTCTGTGAATGTTTGAATACATCTCAAATGTATAAGATGCCTGAGCACTGAACCACAAAGATATATGTTCTACTCTAATGGATGGTTTGAGTTTATGCTTAAGTACACAGCTATTATTTTGATTTATTGAAAGGTTTTTGCCCTGCTATATGATTGATTTTTTTTCCAAAATGAAAAAGGTACTATGACACATTCTTGCTGAAATACCAAGAACTTGCAAAAGAGAAAGGGTGGAATCAGCCTCTCTTAGGTATGTGATGCACATATTTTATATGAAGATTTGCTAGTATTTTCAAAATTTTGTTATTATAATTAAGGATCTTTTTCTTCTGATACTCCCTCCAGTCCTCTAAGTGGCGCACACGCGTTTTTTAATTTGGCCACTATATCTGGCGCGCGGGAGTACCAAAGCATTCGCATGCATGAGCAAGAGCTAAAGCGTCGCTGCATGCACTAGCTAGTGAGGGGATGCAAGCTTTTTAATTGAATTAGCAAAGGGAGATGGCGTTATCTGCTGGCATGCACTCTGCTGTGAGTTAATTGGCTTCGCACGTGCTTCGATGAACGTCTTGGTTGCTGTGATTAGGCCTTGTACGCCAGTTAAATAGGACTGGAGGGAGTACTATTTTGCAGTAGTTGTTTGATTTAGTCTGTGATATTTTGCTGAATTATACTTTGTCCCCTCTACTTTGCTGTTGGAACTCTACTTCAAAACAGAAGCAAAATTGACTGTTTTGAAGTGAAAGGCTAGAGTTGATGCGGGGATCTTTTGGAGTAGAATTAGGTCTTGATAATGTCTATTGGAAGCTAGTTTAAATTCCATTGTTAACTTTAATCATAAAGCTGATAGTGTTTCAGTGTCAGATCCCAATAACATCTAGTGCAAGCTAGATTAGATTCCATTGGTTGTACTTTCTTTAAGTCACTGATCTATTGTTTTACAATGAGCAGGTTTCTTGCTCACTTAATTGCATAGCGGGCCCATTGTTTTGCAAGGGCTTATGAGTTATGATGTCCAATTAATAGTATGAAGATGCTGTTGGGTCTATGAGCAAAAAAATATGCTTGTGTTATAAGATTTCCTAGTATCAAACTACCCTTTTTTTTGTAGAACTAATTAGTCATGTGTTATCAGTCTCTGATTTGGAGTTGACTAATGTTCAAAACTTAGTAAATTAGTTTCAAAGATGAAAATGGCTAAGCTTTTGCTTGCATCAGCTCTCAACAGAGATCTAGTGATCGAAAGTTTCATTTTGATTTCTAAATCATGGGATGGTTGATGTAAACTTGGATGTGGCATACCAACATTCACATACTTCTCACTTTTAGGGGTTCTGTCTACCCACACATGTCACAACTGTCAATCTAAATATGCAAGATCAGAATATGAGCTAGGTTTGGCAGAGCAAGCACTTATTTTTGTTCCAGATCAAAAGAGCATAGCTTGCATCAAATAGTGATAACAGTAAGCTGTCCTGTGTGCTTTGAATCAAGTTTTGTCATACCAAATCAACGAGTCTACTGGAGGCTCATTGTCTACTTGGATTAAAAGCTTTACTTTTCATAACAGAGACATACATATTTCATTTACTTCTACATGAACATGAAATATCTTAATCGAAATGGAAATACCTTTTAGTTTCTCTGCTATTTTGTCTTCCATTGAATCCATGAGATGATAATACAGTATGTCACATGAAAGCCATTTTTATTACTAAATTAGCCATAGTAATTTTTGTTTTCCCATTTTGAAGTTGCTCTTTCATACTCGGTGCAAATTATGGACGAGGGCATCATCCCAGTCAATTCAACTGATGTTCCTATTGATGCTCTGGTCTCATCCTCCGGTGTCATTCCAATAAGTGCTGCGGCGTTGCAGAGGATGCAATGAAGTTTATTGGTCTCTTTAATCATGCTTTGACAACAAGTACCTTCTTCTGATCCCTGGTTGCAATAGTAAAATACACCAGCAGAGTTTCACCAAAAAAAAAAATATACACCAGCAGATCAGGGAAACTGTCCTCTTTTTTTACCCCCCTCGTGGCTCCTCTCTTGTATCATCTTTTATGTTTTATAATAGGGTGAACTGGATGTCTAAACCTTATTTCAGCTACTTTAGATTTATAGATTTTATGATGTAAACGCCCTGCTGAGCAAAACAGTCAGTAGACTTGACATGGTATTCAGAGTTTTCGTCATGTACCTTGAAAGCTTAATATACAGGACTCGACAGTTGCCACAAAAGGAGAAAAATAATAAAATTTTATCCAACTTTTTATGGAGGCAAAGTAGACAAATCTTCCTTTCAATTAATAGATTGTTTTGGCTTTTCTGGATATAAAACTTTTATCATATATATCTAGACATATTGTATATCTATATGCATAGTAAAAAACTACGTGTAATTTGGGAATTTACTCGTAGAGTATTAATGGTTGCAACATGCAAATTGTCTGAACCCAATGGAATTGGGCCGCGTTAACTCAAAGCCTCATGGGCCGGTCCAGTTTTTTTATGGTTTTGAAAAGAATTGCATACAGCCAGCAGTTCAACTTCAACTAATGCTCTAACAAACAGTTCAACAAATTCCTCTGCAGAAAAGGTGTTCAAAAATCAACATTTCTCTGAAAAGAAAGGCACATGAACTGCAATTAGAACAAAACTATCGTGTCCACTGAGACACTGACCATGATCAACCAGTACGAAGACAAAACAAATATTTCAAAGCCCTTAATAACATTTCGCAGTAGGAAAACGTACATGTTAATTGAAGCACTGAATCGTCTACACCAAAAAAAAAAAATCTTTACCAGTAGAATAACAATGGCATCGTTCTACAAAATTCACGGAACTGTCACTTTTTGTTATCGACGATGGTCATTGGCCGCCTTTGTAAATAAATCTCTTCTCCTGTAACATTTTGTCTACATTAAATGAAACTCTATCTAGAATCGATCAAATTCTCAAGATCCTAGACCACTTCTCCTTCCTCTACATCACTCCACGACCACCTTGGCATCATGTTGAGCACGCACGTGGGAGAGATGTAGGGGTCGTTGAACCACACAGTCCTCACCACCTTGTCCAGCTCCCGCCGAGCCTCCTCCCTCATCCGCTGGAGATCGTCCCGTCTGCGCCTGGCTTCGGCGTCTTCCACCTGATCCACCTCCTTCTCCGGCGACCGCTTCCGCTTTCTTTCTTCGTCGGCGGCGGACTCGGCCACCGGATGATGATGATGATGGTGCGCGGCGGCGGAGGGATACGCCCGCGGCGCTCTCCGCTCTTTGGACGATCGCGAGCTGCTCCTCCTTCCAGTGTCGTCGTCCTCGCGCGCACGGTCCCGCGTATCCTCGCCCTCCTTGCTCGTCTCTTCCGCGCGGTGGGCGGCGTCGTCGCGGATACGGCGGTGAGCCTCGTCCCTCCTCCTGTAGTAGTCGGCGCGAGCGTCGTCGTCCTCCCTCATCCTCTTCCTGTCGGGGGACGCGTCGCGTCGTCGGCGCTTCATCACCGGGGACGCCGGCGACCTCGTCGTCCGTCGCGGCTTCTCGTCGTGTGCACGATGACGGTGCCCGCGCCTGTACGCGGCGTCCTCTGGTCTCGCGACGCAAGCGGGGCTGGGGTTGACGCGCACGCGACAGTTGCTGGAAAGGGGCGAGACCACGGGGCGGCTGCTGCTGCTGCTGCTGCACACGGCAGGGCGGTAGTAGTGGGAGTTGTGTGAAGAAGCCACCGCGGTGGCCATGCCGCCCGTGCCTGCCTCCGCCTGATCGCTCGCTAGCTCTAGGTTTCGTAACGTTTGGAGCGTGAACGAGCGCGCTGCCAGTACGCCGGTACGCGTTTGGGATACGGGATGACGATGAAAACGAAAGAGAAAAGGGCCACCCCTCGGGTTAAAAAGACCGGCGGTTTGTCTCGTTTTGTTTCCGACTCGGAAAAGGATCCGTAGGCGCGACGGTTGTGGGCTTGTGGCGTCCCATCTGGTTTCAGATCTCCCGGCTGTGTCATTTTTTAAGTACATCGTTTTTTTGCAAAGTAGAGATGCAAGGCGGCCTATTTGCGGGTTTGCGGCTTGCGGGTAACCCGCCCGGCCCTGCATACATGATTGCAAGACCATGCGGATGTAGACATTTCTTTTATAATAACGTGAATGAATGAAATAATTAGAGGTGAGAACAATTGCCTCGTAAGTTAGTCTATGATATGAAATGGGTTTTACGCCATTTTATAATTTTTTATGCAACTCATAACATCGCTTTGCTCTATGCATAAAAAAAATAATGTGGTAATACGAGACAACTTAAAAGACACGGCTCCATTTAAGCATCCAAAGAAAAACCACATTAAAATGGATTCACTTTGGTAGTAGAAAAAAATGACTACTCCCTTTTAGAGCTTCTTTTATGGAGCCATTTTTTAGTTTGCCAAACAAAATCTTAAGTTGACTCAAGATTATGTGACACGTGGGACCATATGTATTTAGCATTTTATATCACATAGAGAATAATCATACATTATGTAATTTACAAGTATTATCATATTGGTAGTTCATTGAGAAAAAATAAGAGCAACTTCAAATGAGGCCTTAAGAAGACTTGAGGACCTAACTTATTAGCTTAGTACCCAAGTTATATGTACTTTAAAACTAATTATTTATAGCTCCCTTACAAATAGAAGGTCGGTAAAATGGCTACCTTTTTTTTTTTTAAAAAAATCGAACCCACCTTAAGGCCAATATCTATTACTAGCCATTTATTTTCATTGTTATTTTAAATTACAATATATATTATTAGACATATTTATTTAGTAAAGGTACTGTTCATCTATATGATGTAAAAATAGACCAATAATGAGTATGAATATTTTTTCAACATTTCAAATAATACTAGCTTGTATAACATTATATGGAATTGCTGAAATAGTATATCCAAAATATTGGGTATGTATATCCAAAATGTAGAACTAGTACATTCGAAATGTCAAGTTTTTAGTAACAAGGAAGTTATAAGCAAAATGGTCCATATACTACATATACAGAATATAAAAAATGTATTTCAAATTGAGGTCCAAACTATTTTTTTTTTTTGAGCAAGATGGTCTCGCGGGGTCGTGGCTAGCGGCCCATTATTTTCGGGCCTAACTAGCACGTCGAAGCCTGCAAGGCACTCGTGGGCCGTAGCCCTAGCGAGGCTTGGGTGGCAGGGAATAATGCGTGAAACCAGCCCAGAAACTGTGTGGCACCGGACTGGAGCACCCGCGGGGAGATGGTGCTCCGTGCTCGACTGCTCGCATCGCATGGCGTTGGCGACTGGCGAGGAAGCACGCGCGGTGGCGGTGGCGGTGGCGGGTTGCACGCCACGTTCCTGTATCCCCGCCACATGCCAGCGCAGTGGTCGTCACCACTCACCAGGCACCAGCTACATCACTGTCAATTCTCGGTTATTACGACCGGGACGGCAGAGAGAGCACGCCGACCCCGTGAACTGCCAAGTGCGCGCGCGCGAGGACGGTGGACCTCCAGGCTCTCCATCCTCCAGCCACCTGTCAGCACGTGTTACGTGTACTACGCGACCTGGGGGGATATCTTTTCCTCTGAAGAGCCCGAGGTCAATACGTAACGGAGGCTGCTACGGCGTACTACTACGTGCTCAACACAATCAACGACGCACGGGGGAGACAGCGACGTCCGTCCGTGTCATGCCCCGTAGTCCCCGGCTTCTGTTCGTGCGGCGAACCGGTCGCATGGTACGTGTTCACTACATCCATCCCCCCGATCCCCGCTTGTTTTGTCGCCAGTCGCAGAGCCCGAACCACCGTGCTCCGGGTGGGTCGCGGCGCGGCGCGCTGGCGCACGAGAGGGATTGTTTGTTTAATCTTGTTTTTTCTTAAAAAAATCACTCCGGCCGGCCAGCCACCCGTCGGTCGGCGCTGTCAGGGCGGGATTGTTTAAATTCGCTCGTCGCCGTCGTCGGGCGTTGGGCGCGGCGGCTGATTAGACAATCGCACATGCGCACGGGGCCCCGCCCCCGTGCACCATCGGGCTCAATCTGCGTCGGATCTAGAGTGGAGTAATCCCTTGGCTGATGGCAGCGGCGGCCAAACCAGGCGGGGGCATGGAGAGCCGCTGCCTGAGCGTGCGTGCACCGCACCGGACGGCCGGTGCTCCCGACGCCGCCGGCCGTCGGGAGGCTGGGAAGCTCCCGAGCCATCGCGGCGGGACTGGGCGATGCCACTGCTGGAGCCTGGAGGTACACAGGTCGGTCCCGCGCACGCCGGCCGCGGGGTAGTACATGCGTCGACCAATAGTAAATAAGAGCAGCGCACGTACAGAGACGATCGCGTGTCGTGTCTGCTGCTGCCAGTAGCTCGATATGATATGATACGGATACGACCGCTGGGGACTACGAAAATGGGACCGTTCGGACGATCTCCTGGAGCTCATCAAGATGCGCTGCATCCACCGTGCTCCAAAATAATAGCAGCATACCCGTGCCAGCCAGCAACGAACGAGAGATCGGCAGAGGCCGTGGAAAGATACGGCCGAGCAGCCAGCACCCATATCGGTGCTCCCCAATGATTTTGGTTTGCAGCTGGATGGAACCTGTGTTGATGCCTGCGTTTTTCGTATAGTAGAGTAGGTGCGTGCGCCGTGCGCCGTGCGCCGTGCGCGGCGCGAACGGAGGAGGATGGATGATTGGTTTGGTGCGGAGGCAACAGCATCTACAGGGAAACCGCCGCGTAGCTACCGACTGATCTGATTGAAGTTCCGTTCGTCTGTCGCTGCTGGACATGGAATAAGAAGATGTCTTTGTGAGCCATTTGGCATAATGGCATCTGATCAGCTAGTAGATGATGTGCACAAAAGATAAAAGAAAAACATTGGTCTCCAGTCAGAAATCGAGTGTGTGCATTTCGCAGACATGCTGTCGCAGCGTCGGCAAAACTGGTGAGGTAGTAGTGGACAGTCTGTATAGGTTCGGAGTATTCTGTACGCAGACCCTAGGCGTAGCTCACATTCCCAGAGAAGATACTCCCACCTCATAAAAAAAAATAGAAGATACTCACACTGTAAACTGTAAAAAAAAAATAAATAATACCACGGGTAATAGTACTGCACTACTAGTACTACAGCAGGTACTAGTACCAATAAAAAAAGATCCTGTAAAGAGTGTAGAGACAAGATCCGAGTCACAAAGTTCAGCCCATCCCATCTCTTTTTACCCACGAGGTCACGCATTTTGAGGTGTTTCCACAGAACAAACAGTAAAAAGTTGCAAAGAACAAGCTAAGCGCCTCTCCAATGGTCCTCAAATGGCTAGTCTAGCATGAATTTTATTGGTATCAAAGATCTTTTCCAAATAGCTTACTCCCCTCCAGGTCCATAGAGTCACCAACCGTTTCTCTCACAAAAACACGCTTTTCAAATAAACTCCATGGGACGGAGGAAGTGTTTCCATGAGACATAATAATAAAAAAAAACGCAAAGAAAATAAATTAAGACTTCCAAATAGATACGACTTCTACTCCGTAAATGAGTCTACCAATCTTCTACTCTCACAAACTCTCCACTACAGATATTTTTTCTTATTTCTATGATCTAATATTTGAAAAGATTCAATAAAATTCCTCATAGACTGCTATTTAAAGACCATTTGAGTACTGTAATCCAATGAGTCACCATACAAAGATGATCAATAATTCAATCCAGACGGACGATTGGACGAACGAACCAACGAACTGTTCTGATTCATCCCTCAATTTCCCAGTCCATGAATGAAACAACAGCATCACCTACACCGAAATTATGCCCGATCGAACCGCAGCACGAATGCGTGGACAATTCCTCATGCGGCTACGTGCTACACATTTTTGCTGCCGATCAGCTAGAGTACTCGAAGAAGGGTGGAGCTCAAAGATGCCAACTTTGCAGTACGCCTGGAGACGGCATTGCAGTACAGGAGCTCAAAGATGCGAGCTTGCTTGCGAGAGCGCTTCACTTGGCGCCGACGCCGAGCGTGAGCTCGAGCTCCTCGGCGGCGACCTCGTGGATCCGCTCGCCTTCCCACGGCGTGACCCGGCCCTTGTCGAACTCGAACTCCGCGGGGCCGCCGGCGCCTCTGCCGCCGATGTCCGCGGCTGCCATCCCCCGTCCAGGTCCATGGAGTTGGAGGCGGACGCGCCGCCGGCCGGGTTGACGAGGTTGTACGTGGGCGACGCGGGCGCCGTGGTCGCCGCCCCCACCTGGAAGCTGATCCACCGGCCGGAGTCGACCGTGGAGCAGACGTCGGACTCGTCGCACTCGGGGATGGTGTCCGGGTGCTCGCGCCGGCGCGCGCGGGTGGGGCTGGCGGGGGCGGAGACCGCGAAGAAGGGGTGGCGGAACGGGTCGGCGACGACGGCGTCCCAGTCGGGCTTGCGGACCTTGGTGGGCGGCCGCGACGCCGCCGTGGGCGAGGACAGCGGCGGCGTGACGGGCGCGCTGCTGGAGACGCGGAGCGGCGGGAGGTTCGGCAGGCCACGGAGGAACGGGAGCAGGGAGGCGGCCGCGGCGGCGGGGGCGACCGGGTTGTGATGGTGGTTGCTGCCGCTGCTGTGGTCCAGGCGCGTCGGGCTCGGGAAGCTCGACGACGCCGGGCTGGCGTGGTAGGACGGCACCGGGCTCGGGAAGCTCGAGGACGGCGCGCTGAGCAGCTGCGAGGACGAGCACGGGCTCATCATCCCCGGCGGCGGCTTGCATCCCTGCCAAGAAACGCACGGTGAGCTCAGTACTTTCAGCTCCGTCGACCGGCCGGATCTGCCCAGCAAGATCCAGGAACGGGGAGGGGGATCGGGGAGCATGCAAGTTGGAAACAAGACAAGAAGCTGGATCCCTCACCTTTCGGTAGGTGGTGCCGTCGTCCTCGACGACCCAGCCGGCCTCGCGGCAGAGCGCCTTGAGCACCTCGTTGTTGTCGCAGTGCTTGGGCAGCTTGTAGTTGCCGAGCGCGCGGAGGCCCGTGAAGATCTTGGCGGCGATGGCCCTCCGGCGGCGCTCCCGGCGCTTGTTGTTCTCGCGCTCCTTCCACGTCGGCGTCCGCCCCAGCGCTCCCGCCGCCGCCGCAGCCGCGGCGGCCGCCCCCGACGTCATGCTCTGATGCTCAGCCGGCCCCTCTCTCCTCCTGCCCTTTTCTTTAATGGAGAGGTGTGGTGGCCTGGTGGGTGGCGTACTGCACAGTATTGACTAGGGCGGGAGGAGGGGGAGGCGACTGCCGAAGTGCCGGGCGGGGAGAGATGGGCAGCTGCCTGCTGGCACGCTGTAGGAGTAGAGACTAGAGAGTGCCGAAGTGCCGATCTCATGGCATTGGCATGGCGTGCGAGCTGCTTTGAGCTTTCCCACCTCGCGGCCTCGCGGGCCCGGGCGGGCTCACGAGGGTGGTAGTGGTACGGTAACCTTACTTTATTGCAACTGGATTGGCTAGATTCTACTGGCACGGCCATGGTGGGTGGGTGTGGACCGTGTGGCCTACTTTTTCCTCGCCTCTCTGCATTGCCGTCTCTCCTCCCTGGAGCTGGATGGGGTCCCTCTCTCTGTGCCCGGCTCGGCTTTTGGTGACCGAGCCAGACGAGGAGAGTGTGCGGCGCGTGGGCGAGGTGAGTCGTAGGGCCGGGCGGGCCGATGCGCGGGCGCAGCGGTGCCGGGGCATGTGCCTTGGGATTTGCGACGGCGAGCTTCACGGCGGCTATGCCACCGCCACCGTCGTGGGCGTGTCCAGCAATTCTACAAGCATCGTGTGAAAAGGGCGCGTAGCTGTGCTGGTTCTAATGGTAGGAGTACGTTTCTTTTGCAAAGTGGCGTAGGCACTTTATGCGGCGCCGCAGTGAAGTGTACTACTCCGTTCCGTACTAGAGTAGCGTGTACTCACATGAAGATTTGATGACCTCAGTGGAAGGGATTAGCAGCAGCAACCGCTGCCCGCTGTGAGCTGATGATGATGCGTATCGTCTCTGACGTCTCTTGATCCGCTGACCCCATCTACGTAAGTACTCTGCCGAGTGCCGCCGCTTGCTCTGGCTATGGCGGAGCTCCAGCTCCTATGCCTGCGCCCCCGGCCCGTCCAACAATGGCGCCTCTCCACCATTCCTTGGTCTTTGCCCCTTTGGAGATTCTAGTCCGGACAATGTCCGTAGTTAATCAGTCACGGGGGAAAGCCCTCTCACCTCTGACGCCGCGATTAGGATAATCCGCCCGCCGGGAGAGACAGAGAGAGACAAGGCTGTCAGTGAGACAGGCAGTGACAGCGCCTTCAAAGCTCCGTTGCTTTGACCGGACCGTACCGAAACACTCATGAGTCATGAGTCATGAAAAAAGTTAACAGTAGGGCGTAGTAATTAATCCATCATTAGGGTTTACGGACGGACGGACGTCTCACAAAATTATCGGCCCCCAGGCCCCCCTCCCATCCAAACACCCCCTCGCGCCCCCAGGCCCCAGCGCCTCATCCTCAGCTCAGCCATGGTCACGCACGCCGTCCGTGGCTCTGGCTGGTGCGGCCGGGCCGGGGGCAGCGGTAACTGAACGGACGGGGGACCATCTGACGCCGCCGTGAAGGCGTGGACCGTGTGCCGGGATCCCGGATACCGTTCGAGTTTGACCGCGAGATTCATGGGCCGTAGAAGACAGCCCACTCCATGTGATTACCGGGCCGCGGGTGAGTGTTGTTTCGTTGGTTGGTGTCCAAAGGCAAAGCCACGTCTCTGTGTGGCCTAGTATATAGGTTGCTACTGTGCCAACTCTACCCTTACGGCCCGACGATACCGCTCGGTCCAAGTTTATTTACTTTGGCATTTATTTTTCCTTTCCTAAAAAAATATTTTTCCTCCCCTAACTTTCATAAAAATTCATTTTTTCTTTTTAAACTTTAAAACCGGACAAATAACTCTCTCAACTTTTCAAACCATATTCTTTACCTCCCTGAAGTGGATGGTGGTTTTGCCACAGTGACAGTGGTTTCGTCTTTTTCTTTTTATTTATTTTAGCTATTTTTTTGTAAATCATAGTAAATCATAAAATAGACATGGTTAGATCTACATAGCGAATATAAAATATGATATAATTTAGTATAAAGTTTTTTCTAGTCTTTTTTTTTTTGGCTGAATTTTTAAAAATTTATAGTAAATCACAAAAAATCATAAAATAAAAATTCTGATTTTCTTAGATTTCACATGAGTAGAGTAGATCTACAAATGCAAGTGGTACCGGCCAGAGCCCTCCTGCTTGGGATCATGGTGTGCGTGCAGCATCGGTGGAATTATGCGATTGTGAGTAGGATAGGCATGACGGAGCACAGGAAATTGCAGCACCTCTTCTAGGGTGGATTGATTGGCCTATGTAGTATTTTTAGGAAATTGCAGCAGCGCAACCATACTAAGTTTCAACTTTATTTTTTTTCCCTTCTATTATGTGATTTATCAGTAGGTTGGTTTCTATATAATGTTTTAAAATTTTCAGCTTTGTTTATTTCCTATGAGCTCGTAGTGTCAGACCCTTCCACGTACATCCACGTACAGAGGGCGGACGGGGACCATCTGACGCCGCCGTGAAGGCGTGGACCGTGTGCCGGGATCCCGGATACCGTTCAGAGTTTGACTGCGAGATTCATGGGCCGTAGAAGACAGCCCAGTCTATGTGGTTACCAGGCCGCGGGTAAGTGTTGTTTCGTTAGTTGGTGTCCAAGGGCCGAGCCACGTCTTTGTGTGGCCTATATAGGTTGCTACTGTGCCAACTCTACCCGGACGGCCCGACGATACCTCTCGGCCCAAATTTATTTACTTGCGGAAAAAGTTACTTTTCCTCATCTAACATGAGAGTTTGTTTTTTCTTCCTAAACTCCAAAATCGGACAAAAAAAACCTCCCTCAATTTTTTATGGTGGTTTTGATATAGTGACAGTGGTTTTGTTTTTTTCTTTTTAATTTATTTTGGCTAAATTTATTTAAAAATTATAGTAAACTACTAAAAAATCATAAAATGGACATGGGTAAATCTACACATAGCGAATATAAAAGGCAAAATAGCCATTTTCATCCCTAAACTATTGTCAAGGCTAAGTTTAGTTCCTGAACTTTTAAATTGTCCATTTTAGTCCTTAAACAATGGATTTCTAGCTCAATCTCATCCAATCCGCCACATGGCTACCAGTACAAGTGAAAATATCGTTCTTGCCCTTCGCTCCCTCCTTTACCTATGGCCAGACTCACAGCGTCTCTCGGTCCACCGTTTCCTCCTTCTCGTCTCTGTTTCCTCCCTTCCTATCGTGTTCCTCATGTTAGATATAGATAGCAGAATGTGGATTGTTGTACTTCTGATAGCATTATCATTACTATTACTATTATTTTTCTAACTGGTAACAATATTTATTTATTTATTTATTTTATTTGTCAGACAAATTAAATGCAGACATTGGCTTTTTTTAAAACATTTAGAATGTGGTACAGTACTAACGGAGTACTCACTATATCCATAGAAGAATAAAACTATTATACCTGTGTCCAATAAAATAGCTAAAGTTTGAATAAATTTAAATTATTGCATTCGTGTTTATGTCCTCAAATTAATTTAGTACTAAAAATATATTTCATAATTGATTTAATAATACTTATTTGTATCATAATATTAGTATTTTTTCTACAAATTTAATAAAATTTGAAAATATTTGACGTAGCATAGGTAAAGAAGAGAGTGAGGGGTATGAACGACATTTTACTTGTGCTGCTGGCCACGTGGCGCAATATGAAGGAGGATGGATGTAACACCCCCGGTGTTACGTTAACCTAAACCTGCCATGTCATCATCATCATTGCATGAGCATTCATAATTAGAGAACACTAATGCCAACAACCAGAAAGAGTTTATTCAATTTTAGGGTTTAATTAATCTCTAGTTAGCAAGTCAATTAGTGGCTTTCAATGACTGTAAAAATGGTTAATAAATTAGTAATTAACTTTAATCACCATTAGTGTTGTTTGATTTTAGGATTGAGTGATGACCCTAGGTCATTAACCCTAATGACCTTCGGCATTTCATGTTGATTGCGTATCATTAATCCGTCGTCGTCGACGCTAGTTATACCTTCTTAGTGCAACTATACCGTGAAGGAAAGTTGTACTCAAGATAGGTTAACAATCGTTGCATCATTATCGCATGTTCCTTTTATTACTGCATTGTGATCATGCATCTCAATCGTGTAGTTGATCCGGCTTCCGAGAAAGGTTACCAGTGTGAGGAGGTTGGTCCTGATCTCAACAGTGTCATCACTGCTCCTAACTTCATCGAGCCCCAAGGCAAAGCCCTGGATGCATCTAAACTCGTCCTTGTATTTCAAAAATCTTTTATGATTTCATGTGATGATATAATGCACTAGGTGTAGGAGTTGTGTGATATCCTATTTGATGCACTTACCGTACCTTGATATATTCCCCTGGATGCCTGTTTTGATTTACAAAATGCTTAGTATACGCTTCGCTCTGCTGATAGCTAGGCTTTATAAATAAAATGTTTTCGAAACGTGATAACCATATCCCCGTGAGGGCATTTACGAAAACCTGATGTTACTTGTTGGTATCCCTTCACTTTGATCGGGTCTAGGGTACGCAACAAGAGCATGATGATGAGTAAATTGACACCGGGTGGAGTGACTTGCATCAGGAAGGGCTAGTGCCCTGGTGTAGTGTCGTCCACTTGTGAGTCGGTTAAGGACCGTCCGTTGTTTGGCCCTGGGATCATGAGGTTATTGGATAGTACTAGTCGCATGCTAATGGCGGTAAGCTCCCTTGTATGATCCATGACGAGAACGGATAGCCGGGACGAGTGTAGCGTGTACCCATCCTACGGGGCCACCGTGGAAGGGGACCGCGGCGTAGTGAGATGGTGTACTGTACCTCGTAGCTAGGACCCGTTCTGGCCGGGAGAAATGCAAGCGTGAGTTGATGTATGTAAGATGTTCGGTCCTGCATACATCGTGTGGCTAGGAAGCCCCAGCTGGGTATATGAAGCGATTCGAATCGTCGTTGCTCCACGATATGGGAGACTTGATCCGAGTCCCGGCATCGTAGTAATAATAGAAGTTGATGATGAAAAGTTTTGAATCCGATACATGGTTGACAAGTGATTGATGTAGTAAAGTAAGGGCCGGCTTAGTATCTTTTG
>JADLZL010007600.1:0-53180 GCA_015844335.1 Chrysopogon serrulatus | reverse complement strand
ATTAATTGTCCTGCAAGAAACGATAAGTAAATTCACTTTTAGTTTTCTTTTGGCTATTCAATCATGCTCCCATCTACATCCATCTCTCTCCTACAACCAATTTGTTCTTGAAACAAGCCAAACCAGCATGAGTTGCAAGTACACCATCAACTAGTTTAAGAACTTTCAGAGAGCAGTCATGAACAGGTAACTAATATATTTCTGTCACCGAAGGTAAGAAAGCCACATAGTTTGGAACCAGAACTACACCTTTTGTATTATACAACTAACCCACTTGGAAGATTGAGTGAAAGCAATAAGCAACCATACAGCCTGGTCTAGCCTTAAATTAGTGAATTCAGCTTTGAGCTTCTGTCCATCAAGAACAGTTTGGGATCAGCTAACTCAATAGCTGCCCGTATTTTTGGGATTTTCAGGGATTCGGCTGCATCAGGTTCAGGTTGACGTGTCATATTATTATTGTCATTTACCGCACTTCCATCAGCAGTGCCTAAAGTTCTTTCTTTATGTTTTACCTCTTTTTTTCTGAGATCATTAGTTGCTCCTCAATTTGAGGCTAGGTGCTTCCATAATACCATTGCTTCCATAATGTATTTGAAATTGAACGTGTACAATTGCTTCCATAAGGTAATTGAAATTGAACATGTCCATAATATAATTTAGACTAGACACATGAAAATGATAAAATTGGACAGTAGGTCAACTTTAACAGGCTGTGCTTTCTTTTTTGCTTAGGTATTTTGACTAGGTTACACCTGAAAACTTTTTGTACTAACTTTGTTCTTAATCGATTCAGGAAGGCCTCACAGTTTTCCTCAAAAATACCATTTGGGTCATAACATCAAAGGTTAAACAAATAAAAAGTTGTTTCAAAAGCACCATGTTGATGCCCAAAACAATTTTCTTACCCTGGAGCGATAAAATTAAACCACTGAAGCATGAACATTGAACACAGTTTCCTCAAGTGTAAATGGTAAGGGCCATACTATGAATTGCAAAATATTGATTGATATCATACAATAATTGATTGTTACGACACAGTTTTCTCCTCTGTATATCGAAGAGAAAGGGAATGTAATATATACGCTTGCATACACTTTAGCTTTGCTACATTTTTCGGCAACTGTAAATGGTAAGGCTCATCGTATTATAGATTCCAGAACTTGATTTAATATCACAATAATATGGTTGTTACAACAGTTCCCTACATTCCTCTGTAATCCATATATTGATCTGAAAAATGTGCTATCAATATGCGGACACGCGGGCTTGCTACCGATAGACCAGTTTGGATAATGCATCACTATGCCCTATGCAGCTATGCTGAAATCTAAGCCTAATACTAGCCTGACAAAAAAGGCAGCATGAAACTTTTCACATCAACAGGTCAGCATGCATGGCTGGCACCCTTATAATCGCTGAAGCCACATCCATCAGTACATTAATTCAAAGATGCCTGTCAACAAAACAATTCAGAATGGTTCACTGTTCTGCTTCCAGAAAAAAAAAATGTAGAAAAGGAGGGAATAAAGATACTTACAATTAATGTTTAACACAGCAAAAGCATAGAGCAACTTCAGCTTGGGCTTGTAAATCTCCCAAAGCTTGAACAATAGTTTCCCGGCTGTCTATTGTTTGTTCTTCATGATGAAGCATTTTTCGTAATCTTCATGAAGTAGCACAGTTAAATGTATATCCGTTTGGCATTACATATGGTTTTTAAAGCATTAACATATGGTTTTATAAGCAAATAGCATTAACATCATCCAAAAACTTTTCAACAATGTCACAGGTTATATAAAGGCATCATTTTTATCACTCAGTAAGAGCTATAGTAGCAAAAGGTTATATTGATTTTGAACAAAATAGATTCTATGTATCTTAACAGACCAATATGCCATGAGAAACTATGTATTGACGATTTACCATCAGTAACTTTACCTTTGTACTAGAGGAGTATCACCATGGCCAGTGCATACAATAAGCAGAGCATTATCAGGTAGGGCACTATATAATTGCCTAATCTTTTTATCCAATTCACACAAAATTTTCTTTAATTCAGGACAAATTTGACTTCTTGCTTTTTTGGAAGCAGTTTTTCCATCACATGTTTTTAATGCAATAGCCTCTGCGACACATGATTTCAACTTTTCTGGATCTTGAGCTCTTCGGTGGAGGTAAGATATCAATCCTGAGAATTGAGTCCAAACGAAGGCAACTTTGTCATTCTTCACCTGCAGTAGAATTTCAACTTATTATTATGAAAACATCTTAAAACATTTTTGGAAAGAATGTCTATACCTAGAAATGCATTGCACTAACCTCCTTCATTGATCTGGAGAGGGCATCATCATCAGAAAAAACAGCAATTGAATTGCAAGAAGTATCTGAATATCGCTCTAGAACAGATATGTCATCAATAAGGGAGCATTTTTTCCCACTCTCATGAAGTATAGATGTTAATTTCCGCCTTGACAACGATGGTTGGGAACCAAAATCAGGACCTGGTTAACAAGTTATTAGAAAGTATCAGCAAAATGAAATGATATGATATGCCATGTCTCCCTATCCACAGTAGCAATTTACAAAAACAGGATGTTTTTGTTAACCAAACAAAAGCGATAGCAAAAATGTATTCATAGTTCTTACCATGTTTTATTTTCAATATAGCAAGTTCTAGAGCAGCTCTAGCATCTTCCACACTGTCATGCCCAGATCCTGTGTTCTGGATCTCCCGGCCTAGAAATTTTTTTGTCAAGACACGCAAAGCAATCTTACAGCGAGACCCTCGATTATACTTGTACAAAACAGCTGTATCGATGATTAAACCATGGGATATCCGTAATGCCATAAGGTCATTTTCCAAAGAATGTCCAACAAGAATTGTTTCTTTGTATACAAGTCCAACAAACTCTTCCTAAAAACACAAAAAAAAAGTGTAAAGCACAGGCAATGTTTCATAACATCCTAACGTACACATATGAAAAGATCACTAAAAAAATCTAAGAATTAACCTGAATTTCCTGTAGGGTTGTGGACACGTCAGCCAACATCTCAGCAGTGATTCCACTGAACCTGCTCTATTAAAAAACAATTACATCACGTAATGGACACTTAACAACCTGTTCAGAATGTTATGACAAATGAAGTTCATATAACAAATAAACAGTTCTTTAATATTCATAATTGAGTGGACAAACATCAAAATACATCTGACATGTATTTTGACACCAAGTTATAAAATAACCATGTCAAAAAAAATTAGCATAAAAAACACAATATAGTGCCTAATAATCATAAAAGGGAGGTAAAAGCACCATATACCTTGTATTGTAATCAATGATCGGATTAGCAGGCTTAACTAGTCTATCTAAAACCACCTGAAAAGATTAAAACAAAGTCAGAACTCAATGAACCGCAAAGTGTGATGAAAAGAATGGTTCATGCAGGAGCATACAAACTATTGACATGTGGAACTAAGCAAAGACAACAATTGTTCTAAGAACACACAGAGCAATGAGCAACATGCCATAAAAAAGGTCAGAAAAGTTCATACCGATCCTTTAATATCAATTAATGTCACTCTTGTAAGCTCAAATCCAACTTCTGTCACGCACTGCAAAGGTTGCAAATTATCACTAAAAAAAATATTATTTGCAAGTATTTATGACACTGACAGTCCAGCACAGTTGTAACAACAATTTGCCTTCAAATTTAATAACACTAAAACAGTAGTGAAACTTTTTGAAAACAAAGCAATGGCTTCAAACCATACATCATTACAGTTATCAGGAGTCATATTTTTCACAATCAAGTGCGAGAACTTTATGTGGCGAGGAACCTGAAGGAGCTGAAATAGTAGGGACAAAACCTAAAAAGGCAACGATAAACAGTTGTCATAAGAATAATAGGCATTAAAAGGCAAGGAGAGGGACAACAAAATACTCCCTCCATTCTAAAATATAGGATGTTCCAGTTCTACCCATTCAACTTCTCTAACTTTGACTAATTTTATAGAAAAATACATCAACATCAACATCAACAAAAACAAATTATTTTCATTAAATCCACCATGAAACGTCATTATGTTGCAATTATTATTTTCAATAATTTTGGACAAAACCAAAGAAGTTTAACTTAGGGCAAAACTGAAACAACCTACATTTTGGAACAGAGGGATAGAAGGTAACCTGGTAAATTGAAAGAGTAGCCATTATCTTCCAAGTCTTTCTCCGAAAGTGTGTAATATGTTACAGGAAATGGTATGTCACCAAGATCATCCAGACTTGATAGTTTTCCTGAGACCAAAATGAAAATAATTAACCTGTTGCACAAAACATAAATTCTCAATCTAGGTTCAAAAGTGCCGGTTTTTCCATGGATAAAGCTATATCTACTATAATGTCAATAAACATACCTATACAACAAATAAATAGAATAAATCACCACAGAAATAAGAGAGATAATAAGTGTCAGCAAGAGATGTATATGGCTGATACTATAAGATGAGTAGGGGGAAATACTTATATAGTCGTAAACTTGTTTAAGATGCCATAATAACAATGTACATTTGTGATGAAATATGACTGATAGAAACACAATTAATATTTACATTTGTAAAGATGAAAAAAAAAAATATGATTGACATGTCAACTCAAATAAAATTTAGAGAAGGGCAATAAAAAGGATTGAAAAAAATCATCATCTTTAAATGTCAAGTCAAATGAAAAAAAAAGCTGCCAGTTTTCATGATTAAGCCCAAATCTCACAGTGGCTATCAAATAACAGACCAGGGCAATACAAAAGGATTGAAATTGTCAAATCAGTATAAGAATCTTTGAAATAAGAATGCCAGCTCTCCTGCATGTTCAAGGTGAAAAAAGCATGCCAGTTTTCATAATTAAGCCCAAATCTCACAGTGGCTATCACAAACAGACCAACACTAGCCCAATCAAGTAGAACACTTTTCATCCTGAACCAAAATTACAACACAGTTGCTAAGAAATCAAGACATACCATCTCTGTCAGGTTTAGATGACTGATTTGATGTTTTTACATCACGCTTTCTCTTTACTCTGCAGGATAGGAGCGCATCAATGGTGTGCCTCTCATCCGGTATACAGCTGCTAGAATAAGATCACATTAGAATGATCCATAGGAAGAAATTATACATTTTCCCTAACTGTAGACAATAACACAAAATGCACAAACCTTGAAGCTAGAACAGGTTTTGGATTGCCACATAATTCTTTCAGAGAAGAAAGAAGTCGAGTTTGTGACATGTATAAAGCTGCATCAAGGCCAGGAACATATAGTAGGACAACTTTGGGTATAAGAGGTTTGTTCTGAAAATCAACAACAGGAATATTTAGTGTTAATGAAGATAGTTAATATTTGTGAAAGGTGACAAATAATCTACAGCTAATTTTAGAATAAATCAAATGAATTGAAGAGTGGGTTGATCACTAAAGTGCAGTGGAAAAAAAAAAAATCAGTTAAGATTCATTGAGTGTGATGAAGATAACAGCAAGAAAGGACCAAGCTCTACAAATTGGAACAAAGATAACACATCAATACCTCAAAAAAGCAAGACATGTTTGAAAGAGCACGATCAGAAGGACAAGTACCTTAACAAACACCCAAGAAGGCAGCATGCCGTCACCAATAACCCAAGTCACTAGACCCTGAACATCCTGCATTACAAAAATATGGCTCTTTACTAAACTACAAGAACAATGACAGTTTTCAAAACTCAAATTTCATTGAGCTTTTGTTATGAACAAACCTGCAGATTTAATGTGGAGTTTAAAGCAGCCTCCTTAAAAACAACATCAGGCTTCGCCTGGACAGGATAAACAAGAAGAGACAGTATAAGTTGGAAGCACAGAAAATAAAAAAAGGAGATAGCTAAAATGTCCTATTAGCAAAGTAAGCAGGCAGCAGCACAAGATTAATTCACCAACAAGCAGACAACTAACAGCTCACTTTTCAACTAAATGAAGGTTTGAGGGTACACTACTAAATTAATAAACAGCTAGCGTCCTATCACAAAGTCAATTATTAGACCATATTATCGATAGCTCTAGTACAAACAAGTGATTTTGGATTCAACTTAGAAAGTCCCTAATTTGATGAGCGGTCCCTAAGTTGGTGAGCAGGCTCTGAATTCTGAACACAGAGTGATAGCATTACTCCAAGTGCAGTATCACTTTACTATTTGAACAAGAGGAGCCCCACTTTGCTACCTGGTTCATACCTTCAAAATTCAAAGTATAGAACTCAAGTAAACAAGCTGTGAAAGTTTTCAAGCTGTCCTTGAAAATGTTGAGCCATCTCAAGGTTGATCAATGGATCAATCCAGTAAGCCCTCATAGACTCCCAAACCTTGCATAAATTCGCTATGAAACAACAGTGCAAACTTCATAGGTACAGTTCAAGCCCACCAACAGTAGGAACATTTACACAAAATTCCACCCTCACTACAAATCCTATGGTAATTGAACTAACATCGATGTTAATCAGTCCCATCAGTCATGATGCAATGCAACATCCCCTGTTTCAATCTTAGCAAAAACTCATACTCGAGGATTTCCAGGCAATCAAATTAGCACACTCATTCGTAGCTGAAACCACCTGCAGCTCCGGCTGCAGCACCCAGTTTTGCCATACAGCGGGGATTAAAAAATAATCCACTAACAGAGCAACAGAGAACTTAAAAATGCGATCTTTTCCAATAACGGAATAACTCAGCTCTACTTGATGACAAACAAATTCCCCTTCATGTCACCACACCGAAACCTTAATATGCCGAGAGGGGGGCGGGGGGAGGCGAAGAAGCAAGAGAGCACGTACGTTAGGGCCGTACAAGTCGCAGAGCGCGGAGGAGGCGGCGCCGCCACCGTTGCTGTTGCCGGTGCCGGAGGGGGTCGACATGGAGGCCGCCGCCACCGCCGAGGTGGATGCCCTAGTGCTTTGCCGCTTTCGAAACTTGCAGGAAAGCCCTCCGAGTGTCGTGTTCTTTTGTGCTGCTGGACCAGGACGGGGTCTTTTCTGCAAATATAGCATTCCTCTGAGGAGGGGAAGACAAGACGCCGTTCCCCGTTCGGCTGTTTTGGCTTTTGGGAGGCGGGGGCGGCGAATTCGGTGCTCGCGCAGGCGCAGCTACGCCGTCGGGAACTCGGGATGTTCGGTGCCACCGCTGAGAGAAAACTACGAAGAAGGTTGGTTAGGGAATTGGGTCATTTGGGACGGAGAATGGGCCTGTGATTTGTGAGGCACTCGTGGGGATGATTGGGCCGTGGGCTTCTGCACTAAAATTTATAAGGAACGTATCTAGTGCAAACTAACTTCCCGTGAAAATCTGTGCAAACCATGATAAAAAGGTCATCTAAATTCATCAAAAAATTCACACAAGTAGATGATATGATGATACACACCCTTGCAAAATATCTTGTCGAAAATCGATTTCGTTTGTGAGATATAAAAATAACAAATTTTAAACCCAAAGTTGTCCAAATGATTTGGTAGAAATTTGTTATTTTTATATCTCACAAACGAAATCGAGTTTCGAGAAGATATTTTGCAAAGGTGTGTATCATCATATCATCTATGTGTGTGAATTTTTGGTGAATTTAGACGACTTTTTTTTTACCATGGTTTGCACAGTTTTTCACGGGAAGTTAGTTTGCACTAGATAATGCTCTCAATTTGTAATACAAATTACTTAAATTTATATATATATTTAATATAATATAAATACTAAATCGATATATTTGGATTTTTTTTTTTTTTATTTTCTCTGTCTGATTCTAGATCCGTCCGTAGTCAATAAATATGAAATATTTAACATGTACAAGAAACAAAGTATAATAAATCTATTTTAAAAGTTTTCACTCCATGACTAGTGACTAATTATTTAATTTTAATATTAGTAATGATTTATTGAAATTATTTAATAGTATGTCTATAAATAAATTTTAATATTTTCTAACTTAGTTTAAACCTATTGTATTTTTTCGTAGGTTATTTTAATATTTTAATTTATTTATTTACTATTTTAAATTATTTATATATAATTTATAACTCCATGATAAATAATACTATGAAAATAATGATTCATTAATTGTTATATTTAATTATTCACTTCTTCTATATTTCAGTGCCTCAAACTTACCCCTAATATCTCGACATGTGGGGCTAAATTGTCATTCACACCCGTTCTTCTAATTTTTTCTCTATATAATACTCGTTCCTCCCCCGCGAGCAGCAACTTCTTCCACCGCCGGCATCGGGAACAACAAGTTTCATCGCCGCTCCTCTTCCTCCTGTGTCCTCCTTCGTCTCCACTCCCTCTCGTCCTGTGCTCCTCCTCCTCAGCCACCTCTCCTCCGCCACCGCCATCACCTTGTTTGTTTGGGCACATCGCCAAGCCGCATTGCATCCTCTTGCATTGTCGACTCATCGCTCCTCTTCCTCCTTCGCCCTCCGTTGCCCTCCACTCTGAAACCGCTGGAGGCTTGGAACATGTATTGAGGGCGAGTCCAGGTCCCTCATCTTTGAGGGACTGAGAAATTTTTTTTCTCATTGGGTGCTTGATTGGGGCTTGATTGGGGTACTGCTGGAGCTCTCAAGTCCCTCAAATCACAACTTTTTCTTATTAGGGATGAAAATTGGGGAACTGTTGAAGATGCTCTTATACTAACAATAGTACAAATAAATTGTCACTTTTGTAATTTATTGTTTGTTTTTTGTGTGATAACATATCAAATTTTTTATCTTTGTCTAACTGTAGAAAATAGTAATTGTAAATTGTTAAATTGTCTTTGAGCCAACACATATTAGATTTTGTTAGTTTTATAGTTTGATCTAATGAGATTTTTATTCTCGGATAAAAAATTATAGACTGTGTCTACAACAATTGCAACAAACTTAAACTGTAATTTTAGTATAAATAAATGCATTAACCATCAATTTAACTAATTACTAGGAAGCGTGCCTGTGCGTTGCTACGGGACACCTAAACTTCTATACTAAAAATACACAGATCGTACGATAACATAACAATAGTATAAAATTAAATACTGATATTAAAATAATCTATTTTGCAAAGTTCGTGAAATTAAGTCACAGAGCCCAGCCCATGCATTGTATGCTCACGAACTCTATTGTCTTTTAAAAAAATAATATTGCATTGCAACAAGAACAAATAATGCCCTCATAATTTGGATAGTACCAATGTGTTGCATTGTTAAAAAAAATAATATGTCACAAATGATGTTCGGAATGTTAATATTACAAATTCAATTTTGTATGTCTTTAAATATAGATATGATGAGACAAGGTCATTTTTATGGCAATCAGTACCACCAGCTTTGACTGATTTATACTTAAGAAAAGAATAGGAAAACCTCACCTCGATTCACAATCCAAATGCAGTCTAGGCCAGAATTTACCTGTCAATGGAGAAAAAACAGGGGCTGACCAAAAGTCTTGATCCTCAACAAGTAAAAAAAATATCCTCAAGCATCAACCCTAACATATACAATTATAGATGCCCATAGTTCAAAGGAAAGAATGTAATTAATGGTGGAACCATGGGTGAAGAGATAAACTTGTTAAATTATGAACATCAATTCTTTTAGTTTGTCTTGGTCAAAGGAGAAAGTAGCTTGTCAAAGAAGTTTAGAACATCCTCAACAAGTAAAAAGGCTGTGATAACAACCAATGCCCATAGTTCATTAGGAGAATGTATCAATGGTGGCCATGGGTGGGTCCATATGACGAACCTCCAGCTTCATAGTTGTAGGTGAAAAAATATGACGCCTTATAGTTGTAAAAAATCTGTGCAAAGACAATTCAGGTATAGCCAGCCGATGTTATTTTCTAAAAACAATGAAGAGAGTTCAAAGAAAATCTAACTCAGAATAGACCAAACAGAGCTAAAGACAAATAGCCGGTGATTAAACAAGCATGGAGTAATGGCCGACAATGCAAGTAACAAAGGTTCGCTGGTCATCTTAGTAAAGCCAACAAATCTGCTACCACTGAACAAAGAAGGCATAGGCTTGCGGATAAACTACTTGCATGTTCACCTGCAGCAATATTGGTGTCGTTCGTGCTAAATGGAACTGAGGTCCTACACCATGGTTGATCTGTTGTGCTGTTTACCTGAAAAATGGAACCAAGCTATAGCTGCAGATAAATGAGCGAGCAGGTGAAATGAAAATTCAGATCGAAGGCACAGCTATAGAAAGATGACTGAACAGCAAGAGCAAACAACAGCGGACGGGCTGACAAAAAAGTTGTTTTAAGCCTTGCAAACATTTAGGCATGCTTCTCGACTTTGGTTACAACCAGAATACGTTACCAAATTTAGTAGGGCAACATATTGAACAAGGAACTAAAATTGCCAAGAGTTTTAGCAATGCACTGAAGGAAACCTATTCTACAATCTGAATGAAAAAAATAAACACCAAGAAAATTTCTAATAGTGTTTTATCATGGTAGCAATGAATTAGCCATTTTGACCCAAGCTTAAATTCGAAAACACGTGTTGGGCACGTCATTATTGTTGGAATGTTGCTCTAGTATTCAAAGCTAAGTGAGACCATGGAATATGCTCCATGTGATAGGTGTGGACAAATGAGTAATGATATAACCATTATTAGAGTACATATCAATGCGAGATGGTTGTACTCTCGAGGAAGACATGTAGAACACAAAAATCTAAAAAGTGAGAAGGGATTGATTTGCATATGACCTAAGCACACAAAGGTTAATTAAAGTTTACCCGATTGGTTGTAGTTAATGTCCCCACAGAAACTTCTCCCTGCAGCACAACAACCAAACGAAACTGTCCTTTTATATTTTGCATAGAGAAAAATAGGTAGGCAGCATGTTTTTTGTTGTTGCATAAAGAGTACCTTATCAGAAGGACACAACTTGCTACAGGTTAACCTCTTAGAAAAACAGTGAAAATTAGCAACTGAGAAAAAAGGGCTGCTGGAACTATATACCAAGGCGAAATTATATAATAGGTAAAATATCATTGTTTTAGATAGTTGCACATAATTAGTCACTGAACTATATTATGAACTCTGTTTCTATGGGTGCATGAATGAATATCATCATTATTTACAGAAAGAAAAATTAACATAGCAAAGTGAAACTGTCCCCTTTTATAAAGGTTGATGGTATATCGGTTTATAGTGGTTGTAGACTGCAACAGATAGCACCTGCAGGTTTACACGGCTACATCAGTTCAGGATAAACCAAACATCGATGGCTTAATATGTGCTGGCATGTCATTAGGTCTAGTAACTATAATAGGCCTTTCATGATCTCTGAATGTTTCTTTACTTAAAATATTAGTATCTGCTGTATTTTTGAGAGTCCGTATGATTTAGTATGACTGGTGCGGCATTGGGAACTCCCATGAACATGTTTGCTATTGTGAGCCTTTTAATCACATATTGGAGGGATCTAGAAGAGTAAAAAGATAGCAAATTACCAAGTGAAATTTGATTAAATTAAAATAATAATAAACATAGATTATATCTGGAATAATCAACCATAAGAACTGAATACGAAGCTCTTCAAACCATGTACTGTATTGAAGCATGTAGGATGGACAGAACTCAGAAACATATAAGATAATGCTAATTCACATCATGAGTTATCTATACTTAACTGCAGCCATATGAAAGGTATTTAAATCATCGGCATAGAGCTTTTAGTAAATAGCAAGACTCACCCCAACTATAAATATGTCTGGATATTCATGAAGTTCATGTTCAGCTCCTTAACATGACTTAAGATTCATCCTCAAATTAAGTGTAATTTGCCAAACCATATAATATATTAGCACATTATGGAAAGCATATTGCACATACATGATGTGCTGATCAAAAGATGGTTAATTATCTATGAAGAATCAAGATAAATAAATAGACACAACATTACTCATACTATAGATGGACCATAAGTAGCAGCATCAGGGGCAAGCCTGTGTTGCATATCGTTTAGATGCTCCTTCACAGAATCAGAGGTGCGACACCCTCCTCGACACAAGGTGTTAATCTACACATTATAGGCAGACACACCATGCTCGACCCCTCTCTCAATCATTTCGTCAAACAACTAGAATCAGGGCTGGTTCACAGGAGATGACCCAAGGCAAAGATGGACGGAGAGATAGACGTTAGTTACCTGCAGCTCGTCGGCCACCATTGGTAGTCATCTCAGCTCCATGTAAACCTACAGGGGCAACACATCCGTGCAGTGGCCGACTCGCTGCCACGCTCATCCTTCGTGGACCACGACCTCCTCCAGTAACTTCTGAAATTACCACCTCGACGGGAACCAGTTCATCAAGCCCGCTCCATTCCCGCTCCAGCTGCTCCACCTCTGGCCGCCTGGTACAGCAACAGCGCTGGCGACCGCTGATGGAGGGTGCGATGGGGCCCAGTAGGGATTGGGGTTCTCCTCCATGGAGAGACGCGCTCCATGCCGCATCGAGCCGCCCCGTGCAACCCTAGCCCGGCGGCCGGCAACCTGGCGGCGTGGAGAGAGGAAGAGGTGCACGTGGGCGACAGGAGGACTCGTGGCGCGTCGGGGACGCTCAGCGGTGGCGGTGTCAAGTGCTTCGGTTCGACGGTGGTTGGCGCCAAGGCAGCTCGTCCCCGTGACGGACGAGAGGAGCGGCGGCGGCGTCGGCAGGTCGGGGAGAACGATGGGACGGAGCGGGCGTGAGCGAGTGGGCCGGCAGTGACGACCCGGGAGCGAGTGGGCCGGCCGTTGGACAGAATGGGCCGGACGAAAATTAGGGGGGAGAAACGTTTGGCTTTTAAGTATTAGGTATAGATATTATTGATAACTACATTATTATTATTTATATGGGAACGTATGCTATGCAAACCCAGGACTCTTGTGTAAACTATGCAAACTCTAATCAAGACCACATGAATCTAATCCAATGGTTGGTAATTTTAGCACTTAAACACCTCCACTCATCCCATCCGTGTTTTACAAAACACCCCCATGGATGGGAGGGGGTTTAAGTGCTAAAATTATCAACCATCGGATTAAATTCAATTGGTGCTGATTAGAGTTTACATAGTTTAGACAAGAGTCTGGTTTGATAAAGATACATTCCCTATTTATATGGCCTATCCTTGTAAATGGACCTCGCCCCTCACAGCCGCCGTCCTGTCGAGCTCGGTGCTATGTCCGGCCATCAGCACCACCATCTCCTGCACGCTTCCCCATCTCGGGGCCTTCTGCACTACATCTCCCTCCCAATCCGCAGTCTTCACCGTACGCGGCCTCCGTCGGTCTCGTTCCGCCCGCGCCTGCCCCGGCCGCCGCAGTCTCTCCCTTTCCTCCCAAAGAAACGCTCCGACAACGAGCCTGCTGCGGCTGATTTCGGGGAGGTGGGCGGCGTGGTGGCAGATGATGCGGCAGAGGCGGAGGAGCAACTGGAGTACACGCCGAGCGTGGGCGCCAGCCTCCCGGCACTTCTTCGCGCGGGCCGCGCAGGTCGGGCTGGCGACCCGGTGTTCTTCCTCCTCACCGCCGTAGCCGTCACGGTGAGACTCGCCTGGCCTGGGCTTGGCCTTTATTGGTTCCTTTCCTTTTGTGCAATAATAAGCTCATTATGGGCTGTTCTGCCTTTTGTTGTGCGGCTGGCCAGATGGCAGTAGCGTTCTCGGGCATGGTGGCCGTCGCGATTCCGACGATGCTAGTAAGTCTGGCTGTTTCTACTGTGATTAATTTGCTTTTTGTTAGGAATGCTGCTTTAACCCACATTGGTAATCATTCCAGTATTTTTCAAAAATATAAATACTGATTTTACAGCTTCATGCTGCTTTACCCCATTTAAGCATTGATGGTTCATTGTGGTTAAAACTTAAAAAACTTATAACAGATATAAATAGTCCATCATACATACTGAATTAAGGGGTAAAGACAATCCTCCAGAATGCAATATATCTTCTATTTGGAATTAATAACAATGTTTGTCACTGGAATTAGTTGATTTGTAAGGGCTCTGAAAGTGCAAGTGTCGCGTTACATCTACTTGGAACTAATTACAATGCAGCTCCTTGTTAGTTACTCCATATGAGTCTCAATATAATTGATTTATAAGCTCAATGACTCTTTCTTTAATAACCCAGGCAAATGTATATACATTGGCCGTGAGGTTCTACCACCTACGAACCAACTTCTTGGTGAAAAACCTCATGATGTTAGTCCACAAGTTGTCAGAATTTCTCAAAGTTTTTGTGGGGGCAGGGACATTGTTTCTCATGATCAAATATTCAAACTTGATTGGATTTGGAAGAAGGGAAATAAATAGTGTAGCAACCATAATGCAAACCTGAGCTTGTCTTTTCTGTTTCTCCCTAATGCAGTTGAGTTTGTTCATTTTTTTTATGCTCATGTAAAGACTACCATCTCCATACACCCACAAGTGATTTGAGAATTTTTCAATTGTTATATGCTTATTTCTAATGAGGCCACAGGCCAGTTGTTTCTCAGAAGTTTGAACTGCTTCAGCTCGAAACAGTTGGTTGCCCATTATATTATTTAGCTGGTTATATAGTCCTGCAGTATAATTTACCTGATAGAATATTAAGGCTTCACTGCTCATCAGGCTATGAGGAGAGCTGCAAATTCATTTACCAAGCTGGCAGATGCAGCTCTTGAGGAATTACCGAGTACAATGGCTGCCATAAGGCTTTCTGGAATGGAAGTCACTGATCTTACCCTTGGACTTAGTGACTTGAGGTAAGAGTGTAATGGTATTGCGTGAAATGATATTTGGGTTCAATATACTTTCTCACAAATATAAGCCCATCTAGGTTTGTCTTTGCCCTAAGTCAAAATTATTGAACTTTGACCATTAAACTCAAAAATATTATAACAACATAGGATTGATAGTTCCAGATGCATTACAGAAAATACTTTCATATTCTTGTATTGTTCAAATATAGATGGACTTGTATTTTTTATCAGATGGAGTAGTACTGAAAACATGGCACATTCTTTCCCTCTAGTAGTTCATCTATTTTCATGTTAAAATGGGGATCTGTAAGGACCCCAGTTAACATACACTGTAACACAATCATTCTAACTTCTGTTGGTTTATAGTTTCAAACATTCATAAATGCCAAAGGATCTTAATTCCAGTTTATATCTTTGGACAGCAATCCTCGATCTTTGCATAGTCTATATTATGTGATATATCATATATGGATTTGGTTGGGATAGAGGGAAGAACCAGTTAGTCGCCCTCCCTTTGGAGGCTCTGACTACTTTTAGGATCCTTCTTGCTTGATTCTAATGTCTCTGTTTGTATAGAGGTGACACCTAATAAAACTGACAAGTGACAACCTGCTAACAATCTCTAGCTAACCCTATCTTAATTGGTTTTTGCTATGCACTTAGATATACACTATGTCTAAATACATAGTAAAAGCGATGTATCTAGAAAAGTCAAATTGTCTTATAATTTGCCTTTGAAAACTCCACAATCAACAGATGGATTTGATGACTCTTGCATATGAGCAGTTGGCTGCTGCAGAAGATTGATGATTGTTGATGTTAGTGAAAAAAGCAGCACCCACGTGCCACCATCATATGGCTGAGCTGGTCAGGCTTACTGTGGAATCCACAACTGAAGGTCTTGATAGCTTCGCATGATGTCAAATTGAAGCAAGCAGTAGAGTCCCAAATTTTGTCTTATTGGACTCCTTGCAATTGCAAGGTTGAAGCCAGCACTGATGGATAGGGCTCAACAATGACTTGTTAGCCAAAACATCTGCACATTATGATATTGATGTGCTTAGTTCCGTAAAATAATTTAGCTGAACTTTCGAAGTGATTTTGATGTGTTCTTTATAAATTAAGCCACAGACTATGCACATTCAAATAGGATCTGAAGAATTAAATCATCCTAGGACAGATGACACTAATCTTCTCTAGCGAATGGCAGAGCTGCTAGCTATTTTTCTTTAAACTAGGCATATACCATCATCTAACTAGTGTCTGGCCTATCCATTGCAGTCATGAGATAGCAGATGGTGTTAACAAGTCAGCCAAGGTCGCGCAAGCAGTGGAAGCTGGCATGGGACAAATGCAGGACATAGCAATGTGTATGTTTTCCTGAGAGAACATAACCATTCATCTTCACCACATTTATGTTTTATGTGATTGTTAATGTCATACATATGCGCAGCAATGGTTAAAGAGCGAGCTAGATTACGGACTATTCCCACTGCAGGACCAGATAATAAGTCCCATAAATCTTCTAGAGAGCCGCGGCGACGAGAAAGAGGTGCAAATACCTGAAAGTGAAGCATTAAATTTTCTTTAATAGTTGTATCTTCTTTTTTATGCTTTTTTCCTTGCTCTGAAGTATGTACAAAATGTCATATAGTAAATCTAAATCTTTCTTCATTGCGATGTATGTTTTTCAAACGTTTTCTGCTTGCTCTGACTAATTTAAGTTGAGCAATGTTTGCCACACATGCTGTTTGCCTGTGGTGCGAAAAAATATATACTCTCTCTGTTTCAATTTATAAGACGCATTGGTTTTTCTAGATTCATTGCTTTTACTATGTAGACATATTGTATATATCTAAGTGCATTACAAAGGCTATGCACCTGGAAAAGAAAAAAAATGTCTTATAATTTGGAAGGATGGAGTACTTACCTAAATGCAATGTGAATGTGGTCTCTCAGTACCTTTGTCCATAGCGAAAGACATGTCTGACTTCAAAAAGAAATTTTCCAGACTAGGTTTGCATGTCCACAAGGCCCAAACTACGGTGACAACTAACAATGGTGTACATGTCTCTGTTCCGGCTACTGGAGTGACAACAGAGGCTCTTAAGCCTGATGTCCTAACCTAACAACTAACATAGCAAGATTGAAATTATGCAGGTCTCAGAAACCCAGGCCACCTCTTCCTTTTGGCCTCATCAGCTTCTCCTAATTCTACCGTTCAATTCTGAAATGTTGTGAGCCTAGACAAATAATGTCAATTCTTCAACCCACTTGCCCTTCAGGAGGTCGAATAGCTTTTTTTTACCTCCCCCAATCTCCATGCCCCCTATCTTCTTTACGGGAAGGCCTCTAACCATCACCTTTCCTAATTCGGTGGCAACATCGGTGGATTTGCCGAGCCTGGCGAAGTGTGCATGATGACGATCTTGCTACGAGCTTCATCACTGGCCAGCAAATCACTGTAGGAGCTCATGTTCGTGGCGCGGGACTGCCTCACTGGTAACGTAGTCGTATCTCTCCTTTGTCAGGATTGACGTCTCTCCTTTGTCAGGATTGACGAGACTTCCTTGGATTGTCTCCTATTTATCAAACCTCACGACATCGAGTCTATGACTCCAATTCAACTTCCCTAGCCTTGTCTTCTAAGGGAGGAGAGAGAGAGAGGATAGAGATAATATATATAATTTATATGGGCAGGCCATATGGCTATGTGTAGCTTTAGCTATTTCTAGTCATAATATAATATTCACTATACAGTAACAAAGTCACTTGTATATAGCTACATGGACCACATTAACACCATCTTGTAGATGCCCTAAGGATCACCATATTGACTTCATTCCATGTATCCTAAGGGCATTTTGGTGCTTTAGTTACAAATTGGATTCAAATCCAAATAGGAATCCCAATCGAATTTGACTCCCTAGGCTAGGGCCTTGTTTAGATGGTGAGAGGAGAGAGATTGAAAAGTCCTGTAGCACTTCGTTTTTATTTGGTAAATATTGTCCAATCGTGGCCCAACTAGGCTCAAAAGATTCGTCTCGTGATTTACAACCAAACTATGCAATTAGTTATTTTTTTTATTTATATTTAATGCTCTTTACATGCGGCAAATCATTTGTGAGAGGAGAGAGATTGAAAAGTCCTGTAGCATTTCGTTTGTATATGGTAAATATTGTCCAATCGTGGCCCAACTAGGCTCAAAAGATTCGTCTCGTGATTTACAACCAAACTGTGCAATTAGTTATTTTTTATTTATATTTAATGCTCTTTATATGCGGGTATAAATTGATGTGATGGAGAGAGTGGAAAAATTTGCAAGTTGCAGGTGCATCTAAACAAGACCTAGGTGTAACTTCCTTCTTTTGCATGTCTTCTAGAGTGCCACTCCCTTCTGATCAAGTGGGATCAACTGATCAAGTGGCCCATCCGTCCTTCATAAGGAACCATGATCTCGAGCTGTTAGAGGGTGTTCATTTCCTCTTCCCCAAGCCAATGGTGGTGCACCTGTGGGTCCCTCTTTAGAGCGTTTCTGTCATTGTCCCACAATTTCAAAAGCCCATTAGATGAAGCCTAGATTAGCCTTTGGGGATCTTGCAAAAAATAAAAAAGAAGGGCGGTTTTGGGGATTCCAGCCATGCATCGCCTTCCTCTCCACCCTAGCTGCCCTAGATGTTCTCTTGTGAGCACAAGCCTCTACCTAGCATTATTCCCATTTGTAGCGCCTTGTTGAAGGTGTTCTTAACCCCCTTGGACTAGAAATTCTCAATGAATTTAAGGTGCTGAGGAATGGGGACACCACACCGACTCAGAAGTTGTTATCGATGGAGAACAAGTGGAATTCCTAGATGTATCACTAGATCCAGACCACTTGTAGGGTAGGTGTGAAAGGTCCTAAATGGCTAGAGGGGGGGGGTGAATAGCCTAATTTAAAAACTACAAAAGCAGTAGAGCAAAGTTGTTAGTAAGACAAATAGCTAAATGCTGTTTGCTCTAGCTTTAATTTGTTAGACAAGCCACCTAATATCAATTGTAGTGAATTATAATCTTTATGTCATACAATGGCTATGTCACTACTTTACCACTAGTGAGCAAGAAGCTTAGCTAAAAATAACTACAAGAGCTACTTCTACTCAACTAGCTACAACTGCTACTACACAAGTAAGAATAAATAACTATAAGGTAGAGAGATGATTCTTATACCGCCAGTTGTAGAGATGATAAGCCAATCACCAAAAAGGAAATCACAACATATATATGTATATCAATGAAATCCAATTAATCACCGGGAGACAAGATGGCACAATAATTTCTCCCGAGGTTCACTTGCTTGCCGGCAAGCTACTCCCCGTTGTGTCGACCAACACTTGGTGGTTCGGCGGCTAAGAGGTGTTGCACGAACCTCGCCCACCACGGGCACCACAAGAACCTATCCACAAGTGAGGTAGCTCAATGACACGCGCAATCCACTAAAGTTGCCTTTTGTAATCTCCACGGGGGAGGCACAAGAACCCCTCACAAATAATCTTCTTGATTGGGGGCGGACACAATCACCAAATCCCCTCACCAATCAATCAATCTCCAACCGTCTAGGTGACGGCAATCACCAAGAGTAATAGAAAATCCACAATCACAATCACCACCTAGTGCCACAAATATGAATCACAAACGCAATTTCAAATGCACCTAGGGTTTCCCTTAATCCTCTCTCAAAATAGCCACGAGCTGGGAAAAGGAGAGGAGAGGGAGGAGATCCTCTTGGAGCTCTCAAATCGATCTCAAGAACTCAATCCCTCACTCAAATCAATCACAAATCACGAATTAGGGTTTCTCTCAACCTCTCATGAATGAGCACCAAGCTTGGAGAGGGAGAGGAGAGGGAGGAGATGCTCTTGAAGCCCTCAAATCAACACTAGAACTCAATCTCTCACTTGAATCAAGCACAAATCTTTGGGAGTGAGAGAGAGGATGAGAGGAGCTTGTTCTTCTCTTTTTGGTTCAGCAAGAATGAGCTTCTCTATCCTGAGAAGGAGGAGAAAGGAGATATATACGATCCCCACTCGCAACTAACCGTTAGGGAGTTTCAGCTTCCGCCACGGAATATCCAAGCAAGTTTCGGAATATCCAAGAAAGTTCGAAATATCCGAGCACGGTCGGAAATTTCTGGCAACGGCTAGGAGCGTCTCACTTCTCACGCACGTCCAACGGTCACAAACTCAGTCAGCACTCGTGCACGTCCAGGTTCGGAATATCCAGACAATCTTTGGAATATCCAAGAAAGTTCGAATATCCAAGTAGGATTCGGATATAATTCAAAAATGGACCACACACCAAAAGTCAGCGTCCCGGTCAACACGGGAAGGTTCGGACATCCGAACGGTCAACACGGGAGGGTTCGGACATCCGAACTCGACTTTCCTTGGAATATCCGAACATGTTCGGAATATCCGAACCAAAAACAATATTTCAGACAGAGCAACCTGGTCGGATATTTTCTCAGAAATTCTGACTTCTTCGGATATTCGAGACATCCTCGGATATTCCGGAAAATACAGAAACAGCCCCACTAGACTTCAATTTCAAAACCTTTTCAAATGTGCTCAACTCCACCAAGTGTTCCATCATGTCAAGTGTGTGAGTTAGCATTTTCAATCATTTTGAAAGACTTTTCTCTTGCATCTCACCACGTCACTAAGCGCCAAGAATATGCAAAATGTGACACACACTTAGTGGCACTAGATAACTATTGTAATTAAAGAGTTCCCCTCTTTATAGTACGGTTATGTATCCTAAATACACTCATACCCTCTATGGTGTCTTGAGTGCCAAAACAAAATGACTCCTATCAAATATACCTTTATCTTGAGCCCATTTTATTTTTCTCTTCCTTCTTATCCAAATATGGAGCACTTGATCATCACTTGTGGACATCACCATCCATCATCTAGCTCCATCATTTGGTGTGTACCACCTCATATGCATATTACTCAAGATAGAGGTTAGTACACATAGGTTTCATCAATTATCAAAACCAAACTAGAGCTTTCAAGGTGGCAGTGCCGATTAAACCCTCCCCCCATCCCAATAAACTTCGATAACTCATTGCCCCTCTAGAAATGGGTTTTTGGTTTCTGCATTGCTTCTCAAACAAAATGGGTTTTTGGTTTCCGCGTTTCTTCTCAAGAGTCAAGATTTGTATCGTTTTTTAAAAGTTTGCCTGCCACTTCTTCACCTAGATAGCATAGGGTCACATCTATAGAGCATAGGGTCACATCTATAGTTGGTGAGGACTGGCTTGTAGCTTTCTTGACTGCTCGTCCATCGGTGTAGGAGGGAGTTAACTCCCTCCCCTAGTAAGAACGTAATTGAGTCGGTGTTTGAAGGTGGCTCTCTCCACCATCTGACCTGGCATCTCAATCTCATCCCCATAGTATCTACATCTAATATCCCTACTAGCACGTATCAAACCTTGTCACTTGTGAATACAACTTCCCTATATGGTCCAATAGTTTGGGTCCCACTAACTTCATGTATGCCATATAGTCTATCTTTTTTTGTCTAATTTATATGAAGGTTGATTACTATAGTTTGGGTCAAGTTGTCATTTTTTTAGAACCCTGTCGTGTTGATTTTGGTGCAAAGTAACCCTATTTCTACAAAAACATGATTTAATTTAGCATGGTCTTCCAGATCGATTTTGCACTATAGGTGGTAGGGCTCTTAGACTATGTTACAGCTAACAACAGAACTATGACAATAAACACTAAATTAAAATATAAACTTCATAGTATCAACGACATACCTACTATATAGTACCATATTGAATTTCCAATGGTATAAGACCACCCTTAACCCTATAAAATAAGGGTACATAGCCAATTGAGGTATCCAACACACAATCATCTAAATTACTTTTAATTTTAATCCTTATTTCTCTATATAATCCTTTTTTCGACTCATGTTATTCTCTTGATCCAATGACCAAGGATAGGGCAACCCGTCGATGTCCCTACCCTAACTGGCCATTTTTCATCACGCAAGCACGATTGATTACCCTTTGCTAGTTTGTCTAGAAACTAGTCATTCTTTATCACATAAATGATTGGTTACCCTTTTTATGTTACTCTTTTTATGGTGTGCTTGTAAATCTCTCTGTTCTTCATCACATAAGTATGATCTTTGCTACGTTCTTTGGTCCATGGCGGACCGGATGATCTAAGCTTAGTTGATGTGTGATCCGATTAGATGTCAACAGTACACACACCTTATAGCTCCGGACGGATGGAGAGACTATGACATACTCCCTCCGTCCCTAAAAGGATGTCACCGCGTTTCCCGAGAAACAAATGCCGGCAATTTTAATAAATAATAAATATCATCGATTAGTATCATATTTAGTATCATCGGAAAGATCTTTGGATCTAGTTTTTTAATAAAATTATTTGGAGATACAAATGTTGCACGTATTTTCTATAAATCAAGTCAAACTTGTGGCACGCATCCCACGGCGACATCCTTTTAGGGACAGAGGGAGTACATGGGTTTTACTGGGATATTTTCCCAAGATCTTTTTACCACGCTGCTTGAATCAGAGATGGCCCAGGCCAGACAGCAGCTCAGAGGAAATAGTGCCACAAAAAAAGGAATATCACGTGGGGGCAAGGGCAACGACGCAGGAGCTGGAAAAAACACCTCATCCACATGGAGATCCGGAGTCCCTGCCCACCTCACAATGCCACCCCAGCCTGCTCCCAAATATCCATCCAGTGGCAGGGAAACAAACATGCGCAAATCCTATCCCCTCCTCCTACGCCGGCCATTCACTCGCCACATTCCTTCGTCCTCGCCGCGGGCGCGCGTGAGGTACTGAGGCGAGTGAAAGAGTGAGACCACCAGGCAACAATGGCCCTGGAGACGTGCTTCAGAGCGTGGGCGCTGCACGCCCCTGCCGCCGGCAGCAAGGACAGGCTCCTCGCCGTCGGCAGCAGCAGCGGCAGCGGCAGTAACCAGCTGGTGCTGCCGTCGAAGCGCGCCACCGCCGTCGCGGTCGCGCCGCTGTCCGTCGGCGGCCGCGTCGCCACGCGGCGGGCGCGGCACGTCTGCCAGTCCAAGAACGCCGTGGACGAAGGTACGCGCGCATGTTTCGATCAGTGTGGCTTCTTCTTGCTGGTGAGATTAATTCCGACGTCCACGTCCATGGCTTGCTGGGCATGCAGTGCTGGTGGCGGACGAGAAGAACTGGGACGGGATGGTGATGGCGTGCGAGACGCCGGTGCTGGTGGAGTTCTGGGCGCCGTGGTGCGGGCCGTGCCGGATGATCGCGCCGGTGATCGACGAGCTGGCCAAGGACTACGCGGGCAAGATCAAGTGCTGCAAGGTGAACACGGACGACAGCCCCAACGTGGCCTCCACCTACGGCATCCGCAGCATCCCCACCGTGCTCATCTTCAAGGGCGGCGAGAAGAAGGAGAGCGTCATCGGCGCCGTCCCCAAGTCCACGCTCACCACGCTCATCGACAAGTACATCGGCAGCAGCACCTCATAAATGCTATCTATGCATGATGATCCATAGATCGATGCTTGCTAATACATACATACATACGCCGTGTCCATGCTCGCTACCTCGCGCATATACACCATGTATATGTATCTTCTCTAGTCTTGCATACATACGGATATGATATGATATGATGATCGATGCGTTAATTAATTCAGCCAGCCGCCTGCTACTGCTCGGTTGTTGTTATATATAATTCTATGTCAAATCCGAAGTACATTAACTAGTTTTTCAGTGCACGATTTCACTTCACTATATAGTATATTAAGTCATCTGTGTATATTCCTGCTGCTGCTCCTCTTGTTTATTATATATATTTATTTATGTACATATACAAGCAGTCCACTTGTAAGTGCTTAATTTTGCCACCGCTGGCTGCTGCGATGATCCAGCCACTGCTCACATGCTATGTCTTCTGACTACCGAACAACGACTTGTGACATGGAACTTTGGCTTTGTCATTTAAGGGCAGGTGATGAACCAGACGAGATATTGTAAAAAAAAAAAAAAAAAAAAAAAAAAAAAACGAGATGAGCTCGTATGTTGTCAGTGACACATGGAGACTCCACAACACATCTCCGGCTACTCGTCACAATACAAATGCTCAGGAATTATGCACAGTAATGTAAACCCAGAGCCCGGCTTTCCAACTGGTGTGTTATTCCAACAAAGGAAAAGAGGAAGCAAAAGATACCCTGGAGTGGTGTTTACCAATACTAGTGAGTAGAGTACTAGTTATCAGTGAGTGAACGAGCCTCGCTCATGTATACAGGTCAACCGATGCTACCAAGCAAACCAAACGAGAGCATTTATCAGAACAGATACACAGATGAGACATCATGACAAGGTTCACAACCATTTAGAAAATTTTCCTGATGCTTTCCACTAGTAAATAACAGCTTATACATAGTATAATAGCACAGCTACAATGAGACTTTTGGCCATCAAAGGTGGGGAAATAGGTACTCATGCTTTCACAACTTACGGAGAGCCATGGTACACAAGAGTACAGAGTTGAAGAGAGAAGTCATTGTCATCCAACCCGAAAAAACAGGGGAAAGACGCTCTGATCTTCCCCCCCAGTTTGGAATCCGCCAACAACAGCCCTAACGAGCGCAAGTGAAAGTAGGCTCTGATTCACGGCTCTCATTTTTGCGGGGAATACAAAGGAACACAGCCATACAGACAGTTGTTGTAACATGTACCGACCAGTGTTTCCTTTTTTTGCTGTAACATGTAGCATGCACCATCAGTAAGAACCCGCCGCTTCCCTGGGAGGGCAGGTTGTGGCGATGTAACTTTTGTGTTGTCAGTGATGGTCCCAACGAGGATAACTGTATAATATCAGGCGCGAGCTTTCTGACTCCTGCTCACTCTACTGAGACGACTTCCAGTCGTATTGAAGGTTATTGAAGCTGTTTGCAGCTCTAAGGCCCCCAAGCAATTGGTTTCCTAAATCTCGCTGTTGCTGCTGGTGGCTCAACTGTGTCAGGTCATGCGCGCTGTGATTCATCCCTGTCCTTCCATTCATTGCCAATGCGTTGCTCCCCATTGCTGTTCTCATTTGTTGACCAAGGCCACCCATAGCCCCAAATCCCATTCCATTGATTCCAGGGTTATTTGTCATAGGGTTGCCAACTAAAGAGTTGACACCATTAAGACCAGGAGTAATTGTGTTTGCTCTCCTCATATCGCTTCCCACTGGTCCGACACCATTAATATGGGGTTGCATCATCAAGTCTTGCAATATCCTCTGGACTGAGCTTTGAGACTCATTTGGCTCAGGTTCCTGAGGTCGACTTGTAGGTGGTGTTTGCATAGGAGGTGGGTTTGATGACATGCTTGGCGAATTCATTTGGCTTGAGTGCTGAGGAGCAGGCATCATATTGCCATTTGATGCTGGGGGTGCTGGTGAAGGAAATGACGCTGGTCCATTTGATTGCATGGAGTTTGTTGAGTTGGCCTTAGCAACTGAAGCACTGTTGCCACCATTATACAGACCATTGCCACTGCTTGTTGGATGGTCTTGTCTGCAACTTACTGAGCCTTGGAGGAGACCAACAACAGATGAAGAAGATGGTGCGGAAGTAGATGGTGCACAATTGAGTGAATTGTTAGACGTAGCATCACCATTGACAGAGGCAGAGACTTGCATTCCAGTTGCAGGAGCAGAATTTTGACCACTCTGGTTCGAATTCTGTGGAACAGGTTTCTGCTCCTCAGATTGCTGCTGGGGTTGAACGGAACTAACCCCTGAGTTCCCCCTCCTAGGGAATTTACGTAAGCTCTCTGGAGGGAAAAAAACATAATTCTGTATGTTAAAGCAAGCAGAAGAAACAAACAGCAGCGGCATGATTAATACCAAAGGCTTGACACATTGAAAATGTTAAACAACTTATCAATAACAATAATATAATGCATGGCAACTCATAGCCAGTAAGTAATATAGTATGTTCAATAGTATATTTCATTAGCTTTTCATCTAGATAAGGACTAGAGAAACTAAGAGAGAGAGATTTGGATGGATAAGAGCTATATAAGAAACGAAGATGTAATGAACATTAACTGATAGAAAGCCTCTACATTTTTTTAGTTATCCTACTTCTGTGTGGAACATCACACATCCCAAATCTTACACAAGATAGTGTCAGAAATACATGTGCTGCAAGACACAGAAACAGAACTGTTCTGCATGTGATAGGGTCATAGACATAAGATACATGCAAGTAGGATGGTTCAAAATCAAAGGTAAAACAAACAAAATGCCTAATAAAATATGTATAACTTGACAAATAAGAAATTAACATTGACCCTGGTACTTGAAGTTACAGACTACTCTACCAGTATCAGAATTGGGGTGAACTCGCACAAATACCATTTTTCTTTCTCAATATTGAACAAATTATGTTTCAAAGCAAGAATACATTAAGCTGCCAGAATGGGATAAAAAAGCTAAGTAATACTGCACCTATTGGACCAGACCCAGTCTGCCTGCTGTGATCGATCAAATCTTTCATACAATTAACCACCTCTGCAATCTGATTACCAGTGTTTAGACAAAAGAAAAGATTAGTCAGGGTGATAACTTCACTAAAATAGGAGTGGCATAAAAGATGAAATTGGTAGCTAAATCAACATGGCTAAGTACGGTGGAATCGTGTGGAGATGTGGACACAAATTGCGAGAAAGTAGGGCATAATATTAACTGAACCAAAAGTTAAACTTCAATGGAAATGTGTAAGGACTCATGAAACAGTCAGTACCTGGAGGCAGCGGACATATCTTTTCGTGTATCCTAAATCATTTACCAATGGCACTTCCAGTGCCTTAGCCAACTGGCGAGCACATGCGACAAACCTAGTTCAATAATTTCGTGTATTAGAACAATTAATGTACAGTAAATCGAAGTGGCAATCACACATGCCAATACAAACAGAATCATGAGGGAAATAATGCAATCTTAATTCAGGGTAACATGACATCAAAATATTGGAGGTTTGTTGTCTCACTCCATCCTAAATATAAGGCATGCATGCATTTCAAAATTCAAACTTTTTATCTTTGACCAACAAATACTCATTTGAAGTTGTATTTAAAAATATTTTCTAAAGATCAAACTTTTGCTGCCATAAATATAATAGCTGTCAAAGTGTGATCTTGAAGACTGCACCAAGTCAAATCCCACATTATATTCTAGAACAAAGGGAGTACTAGATTACAGGAGCGACAAACATCTGCAAATATTACACAAGACTGAACTTCACATGGCCAGGCCAGTGACTTGTAAGTGGGCTGAATGCTGTGGTAGAGGAAAGAGAAAGGAAGTGGGCTGTAAGCTTACAGCCAGCTTATGTACAAGAACCAAGAAATTATGTGAGAGAAGAAAGTGAGACATGTATTAGTCATGTAGCTACTATATGGGTGGGCTGGAAGATGGACTACAAAGATTCATACAGCCAACAGCAAGCAGTGTTATTAGCCTTGCTCTTATTCCTTTGTTGCTCATTACTGCTCTCAGCCCAGTACAAGAAATCAACTCAGCACAAACCAAGACAGAAATGCCATAATAGTTGAGAAAGGTAAGAGTAACAAAGCAAGTCAGAGGCCATTAATAATGAGGCCATATTAACTACAAGGGCACCACTTGCAGCATATAAATGCCAGCTATATAGATGGCAATATAATTCAAAAGCGTGGTGGCTCAAAACAGCAAAGAAAAGAAAAATATGTATATTTCAATAGCTTGTATACTACCTCCGTTCAAAATTGTAAGACAGGATTTTCTAAATACATTGCTTTTACCATGTATCTAGATGTAATGTATATCTAAGTGCATAGCAAAGCCTATGTATCTAGAAAAGCCATGTCTCATATTTTGGAACAGAATACTTATGTCAAGGGCACCAATTGCAGTATTTTGATGTTCCTGATCTCAGTTGCATAGTTTCAGAATTTTCAGGCTCAATAAAATATTCATTTGAAACAGGAACCATGTTTCTGGGATAAGTGTCTTGACTACTTGGTATATGCAGACGGCATGTATGCTTCCAAAGCACAAAATGCATAGGATGATGTCTATGCATGTTCTAGCCCCTTGAAACTCTGCATTTTGTGCAGTGCTCAAATGCGTAGTACTAGATACTCACATGCACTAATATTTTATAAAATGGAGGTTATGACATGCAAAATTCAAATCAGGACTAGAGTATCTTGTGAAAAATATAGCACACAGCAAATAACCGGTTCTACTATGACGATGCCAACAATGGTAGATGTATATAGAGGTACAACCACACAAGCACTAGAAGCGTCAATGCAAAAAGTGGCAAAATCTGCAAAGATCAATAAATCATGTGCCACAAGTGTGGATAGCTATATAAGCTTAGCATTGTGGGGAGATTGCCAGATTGGATAACTAAGCTCAGAACAAAATCTTGGCAAAAAATTGAACATGAAAAAGAACAGGGTATAAAGTTCAGAAGCTGCACATAAAAGAAGTGTCCTTACGAGTTACAGTTGTTTTGAAGGTCCTGACTTGAGAGTGATGCTGAACTTTGAACAGAAGACTGGTACTTTTGCACCACAGCACCAAGTTGACTGACCTAATAGAAGAACAAGGTGCATGAAATTAAGTCCACGATCAAAATCACAATGCAGATGAAAAGTGCACATTCAGTTATCTTTGGGAAAATAATACCTGTGGTATGATTGATCTCCGAGGAATAAGTTCCTCGTGCCGCCGGGCACAGAACTCCCACGATGCAATCTAATGAGTACAATGGACACAACAGTTTAACAAACCGTATTAGATATATCAGCTGCACCACATAATTATGCATCATTATAGGCCTTCTCCTCATTCATAAATGTATGCCATCCTATGTTTTGACGTGGCTTTGCTAGTCTCCCTTCCATTAAAACCCGTTTTCCTTACACAATAAAGGGAGACAAAAATCGCTACCTTACTGCCTTCCTCTGAATTATAGCTCTACGAATGAATCCATGAGTGCATGCATGCATGGGGACATAAAAGATTGCCTTGCATAATAAATTTCAGTAATTGCAATAATTTAGAACATTTTCTCTTTAATCACACGAGAAATCAAAAAGGAAAGCACTGCTGCTTGATGACATTAATTAAAAAGGCTAGAATGGTAATTTCAGACTAGACTATCATTCAGTTTACCCAACCTAGAATGCCAAATATTTTTTATGTGGGAACACCATCCAACAAAATAACAAAGTATCTCAACTAGACAATATATTACCTTCAGGTCTTGGTTGAATACAATTCTTAGATGCCCCTCACGAACTACTCGCAGTTGCTCAAAGACACTCTCCTGGATTGCTTTGGTATAGTCCAAAACAATCTGTCCAGATGAATTCTGGGACTCTCTCGGCATATCAACATACAGAAGCTCCTCGAGTGTACCACTGGCATATTTGATTTGGCACAACCGTGGCAAGACCTCAACCGTTGTTTCTATAAAAGATAGGATACCATCAAACAGTAATGATGCATAATAGCACAGATATAGAAAATATCTAGTAGGATACATTTAAATCACAATTATACTCACCAAAGCCTCGTCCTGGCTTCCTATTGCATATCTCACAATGCCAAACATCCTATAAAACATAAAATGAAAATTGTATACAGGTAGAAGCTAAAGAATAATCAAAGAGATCAAATTGGGATATTCCCAAAAACATATTGCATGTAAAGAAAGGCTGTATGATTGCTAGTAATCATAGCAAACACCCAGAACATTAAAAATGAACAATTGACCTATACTCAATGTCAGAGAGAAAAGGTAAACCTGAGGGAAAACTCCGGTAGTTTGACGACCATTGCCATACAGAGAAACACACCACCTCTTCTTGGCACTTGGGGCAAAGTATTCATTGACAAAGTTTCTCCAGTACTCGATGTTATTGTCCTAATACCATATCTTTAATAATAAGCATCCACGTAGGTTGCAATAATGGCAATGTTTATTTGTGACAAATATTTACCTGTGGCCTGTTTTGCTGGTGAAACATGTAATGTGTCAATCTCTTTGCACAGGTCCCTGGTTCATAAGCAGGTGTTTTACCAGTTCGCATATTTAGACTTTGTTGACGAAGCAACTGCTGGTGCTGATGTTGCTGTTGCTGCTGCTGCTGCTGCTGCTGCTGCTGTTGCTGTTGCTGCAATTGGTTTCTCTGCAAAGGCATGTTCTTGAGAATTTGCTGCTGTTGTTGCTGTTGCTGCTGCAGCTGCAAGTACCGCTGCTGGTGTTGTAGGAGGCTCAACTGAGTAGCTGCAGCCTGCGGGTTCTGCTTGGACAGATGCAACATATGTTGTTGCTGCTTGCTGCTGCTGCTGCTGCTGCTGCTGCTGCTGTAGGAACACAGATGGGTCTGAGGTTTGGTGCTCCAACTTGATAGCACTCAAGCTCCTCAACGCTTGCAACTGCGGCTCGAGCTTCACACCGCCACTCGAACTGCGCAGCATCTGTGCGGAAACACTCTGATCAGGCTGCCCCATCTGCTGCTCCAGTTTGACCCCACCAAGGACGCCTCCGTTCTCCAACTTCACTGCAGGCTGCGGCTGCTGCTGCTGCTGCTGAGTTTGCGGCATCATGTGCTGCTGATTATATGCCATTGACATTTGCTGCTGCTGCTGCTGCTGTTGATTTTGAGAATCTTGTGGTGCATCCATCTGCTGCTGCTGCTGCTGCTGTAAGCCGTCAGCACCAAGCTGGTTGCCCAAACTACCAGGGCCGGAGGAGAACACCATGGAATCAGGCCCTCCAGTGCCAACCAAATCACCAACGCCATCAAGGCCACCTCTATGCTGCATCCCACCGATCGGGATACCAGCGCCACCGCCCGGCATTGCCCCATTCCCCCCATTCCCATACGACTGCTGCCTGCTGAGCATGGACGCGACACTGGACGCGCCGGCCAGCAATCCGTTCCCGCCGCCGCCACCACCGCCATACTGCGTGCGCGGCGAGACGAGGGACGAGAAGGGCGACTGCGACGGGAGCCCGCCGCCCATCCCCATCCCCGGCTGTCCACCGCCGGCACCAGCGCCGCCGGCTCCGCTGCCGCCTGCGCCGCCGAGGAGGCTGGAGCTCGACCGGAGCAGCGACGCGCCCACCTGCTGGCCCGGGCCCATCGGGTTGTGCTGCCCCGACGGCACCATCCTCTTCCCAGAATCCAGTCGGGGAAGGAAGCCGTAACCTTCACTCCGCGCCGCGGGAACCGCCGAGATCCGCCGCGCGTGCAAGCATCCGCCGCGGCGCGGCGAATCTAGCCCAGATTGCCGCGGCTCCAACGCCGCCAGGCGAAACCGGAGGAGCCGAACGAGAGCGAGAGCGAGAGCGAGAGCGGAAGCGGAAGCGCACCTCCCCCACCACCTTTCGTCCTGGAATCCAGCGGAACCAAGCTAGCGAGCGAGCAGGCCAGCCGAGGCAAGGAAGCGCGGATTAGCTAGCCCGAAGGAGCAAGCAGGCACTGGAGCTCTCCCTGGCCCCGCGTCTCCGGGAGCGAGGCAGCCAGCCACCACGGGGAATTACGGCCGGTGGAAACCCACCGCCGTCCGCGCCTCTTCGATCCGAGCGCGCCCGCGGCGGAATCCGGCGATCCGGGCCTCAACTCAACCCCTCCGCGGCAGCAGAAGCAGCGCGAGCGAACGTCCCTCCCTCCCTCCTCCGGCGCCGAGGTGGCGCCGCGTAGCCGGGCTGGGCAGGGGCACCCCACTCCCGCGAGGGCAGGCGAAGTCCAGCGAGCCGAGGCGAGCAACAGCAGCAGGAGTAGTAGGAAGAGGACGCGAGCGAGCGAGCGGGGCAAGGGAAGCGAAAGGAAGGGGAGAGAAGAGAAGGCGAAGGCAGGCAGGGCAGGGCAGGGCAGCAGTAGAAAATCCTGCGGACTCACTCGGGTGCGCGTGTCCCCGGGACCCGTCCGTCCTTGCGGACGTCAAAGCGCGCACTCACAACCGCATTGGATTCCGCCCAAGGTCCCGCCCCCGCCGCGCCGCTCGCTCGCCCCGCCCTCGCTGACGCGCGGGGGCCCCCGCGATGTGGACCCCGTGGGCGAGCGAGACGTGACGCGGCGGGTTCGGTGCGGCCCCGGTCCCAAGAGTGACTGCCTTCCGGCGCGGCTGCGGGCTGCGGCCTGCGGGCGCAAGCGTTCGTGTTTGTGTGTGCGGCTTTGTTTTTGTTTTCGCTTCTTCTTTTTTTATATAATTATTATTATTTATTATATTATTATGAATCCCTCCCTGCTTCGTCTTCCCTTTCCGCCGCTGGCAATGCTGCGCGAGGAGTCGAGCGGAAGAAGCTTGCGTTGCGAGGGAGAAGTCAAAAGGGACCCTGCCGCGTGGGACCCACCGCGGCACGCGTGGCGGCCGCCGGAGCGCGGGGCCCGCTAGTGGTGGGATTCGGGTGTCAGTGACGGTGTGGGGTGGCGTGCGTCCGCGGGGCGCGGGGACGGGCCGGTGGCGCGGCGCGTGAGGGGCTGACGGCATGGTGGTGTGTGCGTGCTGGGTGTGCCTGGCGCCTGCGGTGTCAGTGCTGGCTGCCGCTGCTGCTGGTGGTGGTGATGGGAGCCGTCACGTCCACCCACGACCAGTCCTGTCGCTCGCCCCGCCCGCCGTGTCAAGTGTGAAATGTGAACGCGCCGCGGCGGACGCTCACTCCATGACTCCCGGCATTCCTGCTCTACCGTACGGAGTATATACAGTAGCACAGTACACCGGTGTTACTACGGTCATTCCTGCTCTACCGTGTACTAACACCGATGTTAGTCTTTTTCAGAAAATGAGAAAATGAGTATGAAGCTATCTAGCCAGTGCAAAGATGGTCATTTCAGAAGCTAAGTATATATGGTAGTCATTGATACAGTTAGTCAAGAGCTTCATAGTCAATTTGATGAGGTAGACATGGAGTTTCTTTGGCCTCTCAGTAAAACTTGATAAGATAAACAATAATAAAACTTTATTATTGAGTATATTTATTACTTATCAAATTAGTATTGCCACCGTCTTGTGGCTACCACGTGTTGAAAAAGAATATATTTTTTTAACAAGCTTTAGATAAGCCATTGATATATATGGCTACCATACTGCTACATTCTGTTTAGTTGGACTTATAAGTTGATTGATATCAAGATTCTTTCCTTTTGACCAATTTCTTCCGAGACTTGTCACTTCAAACGATATCTCATGCCAATATATCACTAATGAACCGAATCGAGCGAGTTATCGAGCCCCGAGCTCTTAATCCCAACCCTAGCTAGTGCCTTGTGATTGGCCGACCATTGAAGCGGGCCGGATCGATCAGGTCAGCACGGCATGCCGAGGTTCGAGACTAAAGCACGGTCTTGTATAGGCCAGACCCATCGGGCCATGCATGCCAATGCCATCCTTGCACTTGGCCAAAATTCCCGTGCCATGGTCCATGCTTGCACTTGACGCGTCATGCCAACTATGACATTAGCTGTCTGATGACGTACGCGGTGGCATGGGGAACCAACAAGAGATCGGCTAGGAGGATCGGAGGAGGTGCAACAACATTCTCTAGTGCTCGATATACACGTGCAACCCTATTCATGCTAAGCCCTTGTTTAGTTCCTTGTAACTTTCAATAAAAGTTGCAAGTTTTTTCACTCTCTCTCCATCACATCAATTTCTACCCGTATATATGGAGCACTAAATGTTAGTAAAAAAAATAACTAATTACACAGTTTTGTTGTAAATCACGAGATCTAATTTTTGAGCCTAGTTGGCCCACGATTGGACAATATTTGCTAAATACAAACGAAATCTTTACTTCAGCGAATTTTTCTAATATTTACGAACTGAACAAGGCCTAAATTTACTACGCTTTCAAGGGGAAAGAAAAGAATGGACCGAAAGAATGTTGTTGCAAGGAAAGCCATATGCGCCTCTTCGTGGTTCTCATATTCTATTTATATACTGGTTCCTTATGAATATGAAAGAGACCCTGATCAAATTTTCCTTTCTTCTTTAGTATTGAGTCCAAGCAGGCCGATCATCAAATAAAAGTTAACTGATGAGAAGAAGATGGTAGACTTGAGCCGGGTGTCACGTGGACCACGAAGAGGCCGGCCAGCAACGGCAGCAGGGCTCCACTGTCCGGACATTTATCCGCACGTGTAGCACCTGATGTGTACTTACTGAGCCCGGTGCGATAGCTAGCTTGTTCAGCAGGCGGCACTTGTTGACACAGGTGGTGTTGGTGGTTGACATTTGTTGACACACGCACGCACTGGCACAGGAAGCGGAGGAGTTATTCGCAAGTCACTTTAAAATTAGCAGTTTCGGCTTATCAGCCAATATATCTAGAATGAGACCGACCACCTGTGGAGTCCACCACCACATTACAGACCGTACGGTACAAATTAACAAGTGCCGTATCATAAGTAGTGCCCTCGGTCCATGCCAGTAGTTACACAAGGACAAGGACACGATTACCTGGCCAATAGTAACAGTAGGAAAAAAAGGACAAGATTACCTGGCCAATAATAACAGTAGGGGGAAAAAAAAGCCTGGTCTTGCACAGAAACAGGCAAATTAAACAGCAGCCCGTTACAGTTGACCATTGACCAAGTCCACTGTCAAGTCAAGTTTACTATCCTCTCATCGCCAGCAAGCTCCCAGATCAAGTCCTTGCCTTTGACTCGCTGGATTTTGTCAAATGATATACCTAAACAACTGATTTTGACTGATTTACTATGAGAGAAAAAACACTTCAAACGACTAATAAGCAAACATGCCAATATATCACTAATGAACCGAATCGAGCAATTTAAATCGAGCCCCGATTTAATTTCATCCCAACCCTAGCTAGTTCCCTGTGATTGGCCGACCATTGAAGCATCCTCCTCCTCGATCAGGTCAGCACGGCATGCCGAGGTTCGAGACTAAAGCACGGTCTTGTATAGGCCAGACCCATCGGGCCATGCATGCCAATGCCATCCTTGCACTTGGCCAAAATTCCCGTGCCATGGTCCATGCGATCTCCCTCACCACCGCCGCCGCGTTCATCATGCCAACGTGGAGACATTAGCTGCCGTCTGATGACGTACGCGGTGGCATGGGGAACCAACAAGAGATCGGCTCCATGAGGATCATCTTGGTGCAACAACATTCTCTAGTGCTCGATTGGTGAAGAGCAGGCACTATTCATGCCCCGGCCCTTCCCTTCATCTTTGAGGTAGCAACGCATTCCCATGGACCTTTTTTTTGTTTTTGCTGCAGGAAAAGGGATTTTGGTTTTCCTTGCAGTTCGTGTTTGGATTCCTTATTTCTCTGCCTTATATATCCGGTTCCCGGATGTTAATGACATACAAGACTTGTCGATCCAATCTATAGCACTTTCTCTGCTTTACAGGCTTGAGTCGGCCGGCAGGCCGATCCCTTCCCGACCACCAGATGGTCGGTAAGATTTGTAAAGTCTCAAGCAAAAGGATTGACGTGTCAACTGGTTGATATTTGATTATTGAACAGTGGATTAATGAGTTGATTTTGGTGATTCAATGGTTTCCTATATATGCCATACCTAAGTATCCACTGTGACCTCTGATCCTCTAAATTATATATACCAACTCAGGATGGTCGGTAGTTTGGTACAGCTATACACATCCTGTTTGGTTATTAATTCATGGAATCATATTATCCATTTCGGCATGGAGTGGCAACAAAGAATCCATGTTCTTGGTTGATAATTGTTTCAGTGACGTTCCTTTTTGTCATTGAAATCATTCGAATCAAGACTCACTTAAAATAAAAATGTTCTACAGGTGATCTGTTCTCTGTGCTCCAAAGAATAGGAATATAGGATGTAAGTTGTCTACCAAAAAGTACTACAATAGTGTTTCAGGAGCATTCATCTTTAACTATACTGCATGAAAGCTGTTCATTTCCATCGACACATGCAACAGAACTGACAAGATTAACTGTAGGGCCTGCATGGGTGGAAAAAATGCAAATTCTTCGATGATGATAAGCATAATTAAATTCTGGATGATGAATTAGAAATTGAATTTGATCCATCAGTTAAACTTGGATGTTCAGAAAAGAAATTTGATAGGCATGTTAACCAGAGTTTTGCTTTCTCAAATTGAGTGTTTCTTATTCTTGTGAGGTTGCCCGTAATCAGATATCTATAGCCATGACAAGATATTAGACCATTGAGTCTGCGAACTCATCTCCGTAAAGAAAGGATTGCTTTTGTTCTCTGAAGAGCAAATTTGCTGGGTAAAGATTCAGCAATTATTTTTGATAATGGTATGAATAATTTAATTTGGTTGTTATAATTTACATATATTTTTTTTTCCTAATTTGTATATACCCAAATCTCGTTGTACTTTATGCATTATACAATATCAAAAGAATTGGATCATCGGAACCAGCTCAGATCATTTTTTTATATTGTCGTTTTTTTTTGAAATCATTGGCAATTGGCATGGATAATGTTTTTTTTTAGTACCTGAAACAATATCATTGGCAATTGGTATGGATAACGTTTTTCTGGCCTTTTTAATTAAATTGTCTTTTTCAGAAGTTTAATTTGAATTTTTGTATATTTTCTAAATATCGCCGAATCGTTAAGCAAACACTGTACTAATACAGAGCTAATTACAACTTTACTTCCAATTTTCTCGTGTCTACTTCCATATATAACAAACACAGAGCTGGTTGGTCCTGTATTAAGATATTCTGTGCGGGGATCTATGTCTACATGTGTGTGTGTGCGCGCAGGTACCACTCCTAGTTACATCCTTTGTGATCAATACTGCATTTTCAATTGCCAAAGCCTCAAACTTTAATTACTTTCTTTTATTATAGATCCATGGCAATCTAGAGACAGCATGCAACGTCATCGGATCATCATAAATATAATTATAAGTTCATTTTTCTAACTTCATTGACCAGCAATATCTATATAAATATTTTAACAATACGTATCATCATGGATGTAGTAGGCCTTACATTGAATTTAGTTACATCAATCTTAAGTTACCATTCTACATGAATAATACATGAACATGAAGCTTTTATTATACTATACAAAGCAAGCAATTCGGTCGGAGCTGCAGTTTTTTTTTTTTTTTTTTATTTATTTATTTATTTTTTGTAGGGCTGGTGTGATGCCAAGAAGCAGAGAGGGGTGACCACAGGGTTGGCGATGGCACACTACGGCAGTTGTGAGCAGCAGACACGTGCCCAGTGGTTGGATGCTTCATGGATCATGGTTGGTTACTTGGGTCATCAGTCATGACTGATGACGACATTCCAACTCATATTAGCCATAATAACAGACTCCTGGCCCACTGATGAGTGATGGCCATACCGTGGTATGGTGTGGCCTGCGGCATGCACACCTTACCAAATCCTGAGAAACAAAAAACGATCTGCCGCCATACCTGCCAATTCCATCCAGGTAGGTATCCCAGTTTGTGTATGTAATGTACAGCAGACGAGGAAATAATAAGGCCCTGAAGAAACCAGGCTGGGAACAATTATGCCTTTCCTTTGTTTCTACAATGCCCACATGCAGGAGGTTGGCTGGCCTACAGAACGCATGTGCATTGCCGACTGAACATGCCGTTCTAGAAGAACACACATGGATACATATACACTCAAATTAGCAAACTCGGATTGAGTTCGACTCGCTAAGAGATTCCAATCCAATGGAAAAAAAAAAGAGACAAGATTCAGGCAGCAGTGGATATACTGCCAAGCCACCATGGCACGAAGCAAATGGACACAGATGATACTCCTTTTCAGAAGCGAAGTTGGGCCCCAACCCCAGACAGAAAAATCTCTGGCTCTCCTGCATATATAGAATCCTCAGGGCACCACCACCCCTCATTTCCTTGTAATGCGAAGCTCCCAACAATCTTCAGTTCTTCACCATTGAATTTGGACCACTGGTTCTCGTCACATTGATTTTTATTAAACATGCAAACAGTACTCATTCAGTGCAGCTTCTCAACCGCCACAGCCCACAGCAGATATATGTATATATACCATCAGCTCCACACAGAGAAACTGAACTGAAGAATGTTTTCTTACATCTCTAGACCTAAACAATATGGAGACCTTATATAGATCAGCCAGCCTTCGCCATGGGAATCTGGCACACCAGCTATATCATATCATATCATGTGACGAATTGCAAGAATAGAACCCCACAGCGATTTTTCTTTTTTCTTTTCATGAAAGGCCACTCAGCTATTACTACCTAAGGATCTCACGAACGACCGTCGCCACCAGACCTGGAAGGCTCTCATCAGGTCTGGGCATTCCCGGCCTTGCCCGCTGAAAGCCTCGAACCACTCCATGAACAGCGCCTGCTGCTGCTTCAACGTGAGCGTCAGTAGCGCTTGCCCGATTCCTTCCTCCAGGGTCGTCATGTTCAGGCCCTTGGGATATCTCCGGAGCCAACCGAAATCTACTAGCATTGGCCTGAACCAGGCCTGGAACATGCTGAACCTTCTGTCTCCGGTACAGTGGAGCTTGCCGCTCCCTATGGCGATGAAAACCGTGGCTGAAATCCGGCTGAGCTCGTGGCATACCATTGGCGACACTCTTTCACGCATGTTACTGAGGGTCTTTTGGTCCACCCATAACTCGACGAATTCCTCTGCCATCTGCCTGTCTATTAAAATCTGAAGCAACCAGTTGATGTCGTCAACTAGCTTGTAGATTCTCTCAAGTGGTCCTTTCCCAACTGACGATAGTGATGTTTGATCAGCATGGGCCAACTCCGAAGATTCTTCAAATAATCCCACCAGAGAATTCAGGCAAGAATGGCAGATACAGTAAATGCTCCTCCTGTCCAGCTCTTTATCACCCTTTATGTAGACAGATGATTTTGATAAGATCCCATTGACTAAATTCCGCAGCTCTTTCCGAGCATTATTGTTGGTCCCCTTTGTGATGGAATCGGCTAGTTCAACTACCAGTTGTGCAGACGAGGCAGGGCTTTCAAGCAGTAACCTTGCCAGCAAATCTCTGAAAGCTGCCTTGTACAAAGAATGCTGGTACATCAGTTTCTTAATTTTTTCCTCTTCAGATTCATTCCATGGAACAGCATCCAGATACCTTAGACAGTCATTAACTCCTCTGTCAAACATAAGTGACAAGGATACCTGAGAAATTTGTTTAGGAATTAAGTGAAATGTGTTGAGATAAAGTATGCATAAACCAATACACATTTCCAGACAAATTAACAGACATATAAAAATGGTAAAGTGAATGAGATAATGACACAAACTTCTCTTTATAGAATCTGCATTCACTAGTCTACATTTCCTGATTTCCAATAATAAAATGGGTCATTATCGCCATCAAAGATTATATGGTTAAAGTCAATTTATGAGCAGCATGATTGCTGTTGCAAGCCAACAGCATGATATGTAGCTTTTCACAACAATGCTTCTTAGTATACTGTTGCCATCATACATTAGTGAAGATTATGGGCGTGTTTAGTTTGAACCCTCGCGTAGGGACCTCCACCAGGCAGCCACATCCAACCCTAGGCATTCAAAATTGAATGACTGGTGTTGATGTTTGGATCAGTCGTGTTTTCTAGGGTGGGAACCAAACATGCCTACACCTACAAGCACCGAATTTTACACGTAGTAGCTTGAAATAGCGAATTGTTTTCTTTCTTAATGAAATGATACACAACCCACTTGCATGTTTCAGAAAAAAATAGTGAATTGTATTCTCTTAATGAAATGATAGACAACCTCTTGCATATTCGAGAAAAAAAATAGCAAACTGTACCAGATTCTGCTAAGGTTGCTATTATCTCATCTTTGATTTGTGAACTACCAAACTCAAGAAAATAGCCCTATAAGTGGGCATGTGTCTAGAAAAGGTACAAATCAGTGAACATAGCGATGGGATTTCTTATAATGTGAAGAATTCAATTTCTAACAACAAATTCAATATTAGTTCTTGTGTTCTCAGGGACAATTCATATAAGCCATTGATTATCAAATCAGATGGCTGCCTTAGAAAGAAGCAGTCATTTCAATTGCAATCTTAGCAATTCACTGAACACAAGTGCATGTGCTCTGTAAAATTAAGACAAGAATGGGAAATGGTGGAAACTTAGTCTATTCAGCAGGATTCAGCAGGCTACACAAACTTAGATCAACACAATAGTTAGGAGTTTGCCTAAGTGTACAAAATTAAACTCGGCATCTAGTGCAAGTGGAAGCAAGCGTGTAAATCCCTCAAACTTGCTTCGATTTACAGTTCCCTCATAGTTACTTTCCAGAGTGAAGAGCAAAATACTTATCTTGTTGCACAGCCTCAATTAATTGACAGTCAACCTTCTGTAGCATTTCAGGAAACAACCAAACTAAATACTACTCCTAGATAAGAGACTAAGAAGCATAATTAAGAGCTTTAGTTTGTCAAATAAGAGGAGCATTTCTCCTGGCTGGTCTGCATTTATTCTTTTTTTTTTTTGAAACAAAGCATTTATTCTCAATAACTCAAAGAGTACCATGTTCTAGTACATGAGACTTCCATCAAATATTTCAAAGGTTTAGCAAGATCCCTTTTGTCACCACATGAAAGAGATACGCTTCAATATAGCAAGCAGCAGACACTGAAAAGCACACTATCAACAGCGCTAAATCACATATAGTAACAAAATTCAAAGATGCAGTATACATCTATAGGTGTAAAGGCAAGTACAAGATAAAGCTAGGAATTTTGAACTTTAAAATTCTAAAATTGATAAGATGAAAGAAAGATAAAATATTACACAAAAATAATGGCATGAAAACAGAATGGAATTTTTGCAGCAAGAAAAAAAGATTCATAATAATTCAAAATAATTTAAACGTAGATGCTTTAATGTTTGTAAATTGAAGATGTTCCCAATGAGGAAGGTCAAGCAAAAAACCAGATCCAAATAATATAAAATTTCAAAATTTCAGTTGCTTTATAATGTAGTACCCACTTAATATCACAAGAGGCACTCAGCAAAATATGATGTAATGATGACCCAACAACATGGTCCCATAACCAAATTTGCAAACACAAGGAACGCTAAACCCTTCGAAGTCAAGGATACCAAACCGGTATTTCTCTACTACGCCAATTTCACTGCCAACAAGGCAATAACCAAACCTCTCAACATTAATATTTACCAGATTCTAGAATTAGCACTCTCCAGTCTCCACTGAACTAGAATAACACCACAGTAAATGTTGCAATCTTCCCCAAGATGGCAAGATGTGCAATTCATGAATACAACATATAATAACTATAAGCAACAACTGTAAACATAATAAAGATTGAAATTTGCGCACAAATCAACAAACAGCAGCAGCGTGACAATAGAGAGCTCACCTCGAGCACGTCGATGGCTCGCGCGACACCACCACGTGCGAGCCGCCTCATCGCAGCGGCCTCGTCTTCGTCTTCCAACATCATGTCGACCGCCTCCCTGAAGGCCTCGACCTCCACCATTCCTTCCACCGTCACCTCGCCGCCTCGTTCCCCAAGAACCTTCCTCACCACCTTGCTCTCCCTGCGCACCCTCTCCAAGTCATCCACCTCCAAGATCACGCCTTTATCGACCAGCCTCAGCCGCAGAATCGCCCTCGGTTTCTCCGCAGCGGTCGCTGCCGCCGCCGCCGGCGGCAGGGCAGGAGGCGGGCATTCGGTAACGGACGACAGCCGCGCGGAAATAGACGAACCCGCGGAGGTAGGAAAGGTCGGGTCGTCGATGGGGGATACGCGTCCCGGGGAGCGGATGCGGCGAGAGAGCGGCGGAGCGAGCTGGTGCGGCGGCTTGCTCGCGGCGGCGCGGGGAGGGGGCTCCGGCCGGCTGCGGCTTTGGCGGCCGTGGAGGGTCGAGGCCGAAGGAGCAGCACCAGGGCTGGCGTGGCGGGGGCGCCTTCCGGCGGCTCCGGCGGCGCTGCGCCGCCGCCGTCGACGCGCTCGTCGTCGTCGGCATCGGGTTGGCGTATCGGTCGGAGGACGCGGAAGAGGACGCGGAAGGGGAGCACGTTATGTAGGTGCGAGCTAGGAGTAGCTCGGTGGAGTTTGTTTATGGGGCGGTTTTTGCTAGGTGGCGACGTCAAATTGTACCCAAAAGTTTGTGTATATGCGGGTGTGAATGACGAATTGATGATGATTGCAGTTGTTTCTATAATTTGGAATTGTACTATGTTCTTCTTGTGTTGGACTCATCATTGTCCAAATTGTAATGAATGTTTAGTTCGTTGTGTATCACCATAGAAAATGTTAGTTGCAAATAAAAGCCATGCTCAAGATGTTTATGACTAGAGAATTTTTTTTTTCAAGACCTAGTTAGTGGACGCTCATATATATACGAGCGCACACTCACCCCTATTAGCACCTTTCGAAAAACTGAGTTGGATCGGCAAATTCTAAGATTGACGAAATCACCACAGACGCTTTGCTGTCGACAGACACGTGGCCTACCACTAAAAGAATAATACAACTAAATCTTGGAATAAATCCAAGAAAATGTAATCACCCGTGTCACAATTTGGTGGTTGTAGTTTGTGGATTTTTTTTAAGTGAGAGAGAGAGAGAGTGTGTGTGTGTGTGTGTGGAAAAAACGTGTTTCTTAGCTGTAGTAGTAGCCCAAGTGTAACTATGGCATAGAATCACATCTTATAACTTACATATACTGCTGCTTTATTTCTCGAGGAATAAATTATGCTCAATTGTATTGGACATCGTAGTTTTGTTGTAATTAAGTTTAGGTGACCCAACTTATATATCATTAGTATATCTTGCCTCGATTACATATATCCTCCATCTTGAGGCTAGGGTTAGGTTAAAAATACTAGTTTTATACCTTTCTTGTCGTTGATTCTAATTAATAAAGTGTTGTTATATTTTAAAACTAAATGTTATCGAAATGACTCTCTATAAAATTTTTTCTCTTGAACTTGTATGCATGCTTTTGGTAGCAATAAATAACAAACAGAAGTGATGTTTATGAGGATTGAGGAACAAGGTAGATACGGTCAAGGAAATCACAGCACATGTGGTACGTAACTAACTCAATCTTGCAACTTAGATTCTATCTCCTGGTGGTTATACATTGATAACTTCTATAGGACAAGACGCTAGCTAGCTAGCATAACTCCTGTATTGATATACGTAGATAAACTTGGTGTACTGTTGCACGTACAGTATAGGTCAATCCTTACTATAACTTTTTAGTTTTTGATAAAGTATTCTAGTTAATTTTACTATGGAGGTACTTCAGAATACTTGCATTGTTTTGGTTTTGGCAGCAATAATGCTTTTTTTTTGTAAGACCAGATGACCAAAGCATCCATCTCAGCTATGCGTTGCAAGCATCCTGACAATACTACCTTGGAACTGTACATATATGCTTCCTATGAGTGAATGGATGAGATATGCATGACAGCAGAATCATTAATTTGTACGCTAATGAAACGACGATGATGCCGTAGTTGCAGTAAACATGCAAGCATGGAATTTTCAAGTACGAACTTTTGTGTCCCCAAACAAATCTATCGTCATGCATGATAGCTTGAGTTCGTCAGTCATGTCGACGGCTCTGTTCGCTAATTAAAACATTGTTTCAGCTTATTCTTCCTTACGGAATCAACCGAACCGAAATCTTTGGACGATTGTGTAAGAAGGTACCAATGTTTTTCGATCATCTACCTAATAATCTGAGTTTCTTTCATCTGTCCCGCAGTTGAAGGGCCTGGAAATTGCCGTGTTGAAACAGGCTGCAGTACTGTATGAGTACAGTTGGCGGGTGAACGGAGCGAGGTTGGCCGTGGCGTGCTCATCTGCTTGCAGATAATAATTAATACAGTAATTAATAAAGATGGTGCACAGCGAAAGCGGGAAGCAAAGTTGCCGTTGCATGCAGCTTTTGTGCGCAACAACGGCAGGAGTATAAATTTTTCTTTTATTTATGGCTCGATCTCCCATGGAAATCGAGGTATGGAGCCGGGCGTCTGGCTGCCAATGTCGCCCATCTCTGGCGGATCATCAACTCTACTCCCCCTCGATCGCTTTCCTTGGTTGAAAGCGGCGAAAGCTTGAGGTTTCGTCTACTCTTTTCCTAGCTCCCTCCCACTGCCATCATCATCATGATCCCATGGCCCGCTAATCAGCAACCTTTGCTGATTAATCCCACCGCTCAAAATTTCCTACCGTTGCCGCCACCTACACTACACACCATCATCATCTTTACTATGCCAATTTGACCACCACCAACGGCCCGTGAATCGTGTTTTGTCTCCTACCGTTAGTTGCCGTCTACAAAAAAAAAAGACCCACAAAGATCAAATACGTGCTTGATCACTATGATTTACTCTCTCTATCTCTAAATATTTATCTTTCTCACTTTTTGAAAAACAACTGTCGATAATTATATATTAAAAAATATTAATATTTATGCTACATAATTAGTGTTATTAGAAAGATATTTTAATTTAGTTTTTCTAATAAATTTATTTAGAGACATAAATATTGCACGTATTTTATACAAATCGATTTAAACTTGTGGTACGGAAACCAAAAAAGCGACGGTCAATTATTTACGGAGTGAATATGTATCTATGCATAAATTAAACGGTACATAGACAATCTTATAGACAAGCAACTGTGCAGGTTAATCTGTTCTATTGTCTTTATTATTTATATGCGCTATTCATGGTACTTGGAGACAACTGTTTACACCGGTGTACTACGTTGTAAGTACATGGCCTTAGCCGGCCATCATGATTCACGCATGCCTGCACCTCCTGCCTTGTACTTATCCTAACTCGGCTTTTCTGCTTTTGGTGCAAACAAAACATGCATGTAGTATAGTCTGCAGCCTGTACCTATTGTCTTTATTATTTATATGTCCATGGGATTAACAAGTTGACACACCAAAATCATCACCAATACTTAACAAACAAAACATGCCCCTGTACCCCCCAAAAAAAAAAAAACTTGGAATTACGTTTTGGTACATTCGTTAACCACGTTACCATGAGATAGTCCGTAAAGCCTGATGATATCTGATTTATTACTTACGTATATAACCTCTCGTTGTTGGTTGCTGAGGCTTATTAATTCTCTGCGATTAGACACGGACGAAAGAATTGCGGGAGCTAGGTACCTACTGTGTAGGAGTGGCTTCAAGCAAGCAAGAAGCAAACAGAAAGCGGCAGGTGGAACAGTAGCACGCACGTTTAGTTTATATTTTGTATTAATTATTAAAAAAGTGTAGTTTAAGTTTGATACTTAATCCCTCCGTTCCAGAATTGTTGTTGTTGTTGTTTTTTGAGAAAAAACTGTTGGCAAGTGTAGTTTTAATTTATATATAATAAGTATCATAATTAGTATTATTATAAAGATCTTTAAATCTAATTTTAGAAAAAAAAACATTTGAAAATATAAATATAATATGTATTTTGAATTAAACTACGACTATATACAACGTAAGACGAAAGGAGTACATATATTATTATGTAATTGGGTGCCCGTGACAAAGTGACAAGTGACAAGCGATGGATGGCACCACGGCCGCGATCACCGCCGGCGATAGCGGCCGAGCGGTTGCACCGGCCGCGCGCCGGTGGATTGGATTGCCAGCAGCATCCCCAGCCAGCCTGACCCGATCGAGACGAGACGTGAACCGACTCGAATATATATGGGCCAGCAGGCCGTACACTCCATGGATGTAGCTCCCCAACCCCACTAATAACCTAGCTAGCTAATGATGACACAATGGTACGGTGTATCGACTAAATAATCCAGCCAGCTTATGGAGAGAAATTTTGTCACGGGCAGACCGGGGGGGTACGATGGGATTGGGACGATACTGATAGGCTGCGCATGCAATGCAGGGGGAGAGGAGAGAGAGAGAGAGAGAGAGAGAGAGAGAGAGCGCTAAAGAAGAAGAGGAGGAGGAGGAGGATCGGAGCCGGTCCACCAAACAGTGGTTACGTTGGTTACAGCTGCTGCCGGTTGCATTGCATTGTGTGTGTTGGCGGCCCACTAGCTACTATACCTGCAATTTATAATTATAATTAATTAATTGATTAGGCGCTTTCGTCTTTCGTTTAGCTATACCTAGTTCGCTTTCTCTAATTTAGTAGTACTACGTTGGTTGCATTGACACGCGGATCAGTCATCGGTCATCAGATCGTCCATCGTCGACTTGATATAATATTAGCCTGGCGGACGTACGTGGCTAGCTCTCTCTCCATTGCTTGTTATAGCAGTATAGTACCAACGTACGAGAAGTATATAGCTCCCCCCATTTGCATACATGTACATGTACTGTGTCCTCGAACGATCGACTAGGCTATTTAATTTATGATCAGACATGCCTATGCCCTCTGGTGTTAAGAGCAAACAAAATTAATTAGTCCTAACTAACGCCCATCATTTATCAACAGATCGCAGGACCGGATCAGGATTATATATACGCATGTTGTTGCCAACCAAATTAAATCGGTGGTTAGCCTCCACCTGCAATGGCATAACCAGCTGGTTGCATTGGTTGAGATTACTAGCTGGTATACTTGCTACTTTTAGTAACCGCATACTTAGCTAGATAAGACCAACTTACCCACTATGAGAATTGAGGTATCTTAATTATAACTAGTTAAATTTTCTTTATGGAACTTGACTGTTTCGATTGAAGTCCTTGATAATTGATTTTTATTCCAAGATTTAATGCCGTCGTCCTTTAGTCGTAGGTGACATACGTATATATGTTCTTGATACTCGTCATCAGCAAGACATCTATATTGTTTTTATTAATCATGATATATGTCCCTAGTTTCAGAAATACTCATGGGAGTAGGATGTGCGTTCATAAGAGTGAGTCTATGTGCCAGTTTAAGAGAGGCACGTCTGTACATTATTTTTTTGTTCAGCTAGACTTATAAGCTGTCTGATAATCTAGAACACGACTAATTCCAACTGATTTACTGTGAAATAAAAATATTATTTGAACAACTGATAAGATAAGTGAACAGAGTGGCACCACCCTACCCACTCTAATGCGTTGACACAACATTTTCCGTCCAACTCTCTCAATGATCATCAATCCCATCTTTCCTAGCAATTTGAGAGAGCTACTCCATCCCTCCAAGAATATAAGGTTCGTAAAGTAACCCCTCAAGTCATTTTTAAAATAGGTCTCATTTACACGTATCCCAACCAGTAATATCAGCCACTAACCCAAACATATATAGTAACGATAACAATATCTTAATAAATTGTCACTACGTCGACATTTATTACTCTCTATCCTATTTCATCTGGCGCGTAGGTATATTTTAAATTTTAAAAAATTTAATTAATAATTAAGCTAATAATTTCTAACTATTATAATACAAACGTTACATGATTAGATAGGTAAAGAATTATACTATCAAATAATTATAAATTTAAATAATATGATATAAAGTAATGGTTCAAATATAATATAAAAGATCACATCATTCTAACTTGCGTCAGATAAGATGGATCATAGGAAGTATATACTAGAACTTTAAAGATACATTGCATTAGGACTAATGAAGTATATATATCTTGGCACATACATGAGTGTAGTTCTACTGTAACTCTACTATGCGTTATTTTATTTTTACTCTCTTCATTTCGAATTATAAGTTAAGGAGTTGTTATGTACATGGATTTTTTAAATAAAGCTATGTAGTTAAATATACGCTATGTTTAGAGACAAAACAAAGGTTACGAATATAGATGAAAAAGATGACAAAGATGACAACCGATATATTTGGAAGGAGGAAGTACATCACGCTGGTACTATACGTGCTAGTGTACACACGAAAAGTCGTTCTTGGGAATTCCTTTGCTGGCTACCAATATATACCTGCATGCGTATGTACACTAGCACACACAGACATAATGGTAGGATATCCTTATGCTACACCCTTGGGTGGTTACCGCGCGCTGGCACCAAACGCTCTATGGATGTAGGCAAATGGTACACCTAACCGGCTAGCCTCCTACATATCGAGGCCTCAATGCCTCCATTCTACCCGCTCTCTATGATTGTACTTTGTGCTTCCAAGTAAACATGATAGGAGCAGCTCCGCATTCACAGATGACCCGACCAGCGCGCGGGTAGGGAGGGAGAAAACCTAACATATGGGAACATGCGTCCAACATTCCTAGCTACGATGAATTTTCTTTAATATCAAGAGTCTATTGTTTAACTTATACTCCCTCAATATTCTTATAAGACATACATGCACATCAAGATTTAAAATTTTAAAAATCTTTAATGAATAATTTAGCTAGCATTTTTTAATTAGTATAATACAAAATATGGATAATAAATAATCCAATATATTATCCAGTTATAAATTTATAAGCATATATAATACTCTCTTCACTCTAAATTATAATTCGTTTTAGATTTTCTAAGTACATAACTTTTACTATGCATTAGATACATAATTTTTGCTTTGTATCTAGAAAGGCCAGACAGGCTTATAATTTGGAACAGAAAGTGCAATAAAATGAAATAATCATAGTGTAATTTAGAAGACCATGTCATATTAAACTGTGTCTTATAAAAGAGAAGAGGTAGTATACTCACACTCACTCCGTCCATTTTTAATTATTTTTCTTATTCCTCGAGAAGTCAATCATACTCACCTTTGATCAAATAAATATAAAAGATATTAGCATTAATAAGACATAAAAGTATCATTAGATAGATCATTGAATTATTTTCATAATAAATTTATTTGAAGATTTAAATGTTGCCAATATTTTTTACAAACCTAGTCCTAGCATGCTTTTCATAGCAATAGTTAAATAGGGACAAATGGATTATATTCCCAAGTAAATCAACTCCTAGCCATTTATGGACATCTTAATACATGCATGAGTGTTTAGGTCTGGGACTAGAGACTAGTCAAGACTCCAAAATAAAAAATTTTTAGGGCCTATTTGGATAATGCAGTTTTTAGAAACTATGGTATCACACTACAGTTTTGTAAGCCAAAGAGACATAAAACCGTGGTTTAGAAAAAAGAGGTCATGAGTGGAGTTTTTAAAACTCTAAAAAGACTACAGTTTTGATAAAACCATAGTTTAGATACTACAAGATTTGTTGCATCTAAACACCTAGTAGCTTTTAAAAATCAAAGTATTTTGTAAAATCATAGTATTCTCCAATACTTTAAAAATACTTTACATCCAAACAAGCCTTAGCCTTCTTAGCATCCACTAGTAGGGAATGGGCTTTCAGTTCAGCACATTAGTCTCGGTTAGCCTTGACCCCGTGTAACACCCCTGGTGTTACGTTAACCTAAACCCACCATGTCATCATGTTATACATTAAGCATCATGATCAATGATAATGCAAGTAAAGTATAATCATATGCATCATTAAGTAACCACCGAGGAAAGACATGCATTAGTACATTTCATGGTGTTAATGATCCTTGCATAAGTAATGTTTTGTCTTGTGTGCTAATCTTGTGTTGAGGTGATAATTCTGCTTTATGATTATTAGTGTAGCTTGATAAGCTTGTTAATTAAATAAAATGAGTTTACATTTTTAGGTTGGTTGAGTTCTTTCATGAGGGGTGTTTTATCAATGTCATGATAATCATTTTTCTTTTAACTTACATGTTTAATTTTGTTTATAAAAGTAACCAACTAAAACCAACCTTGATGTTTGAAAGTGTGTGGCTAACTATGTTTAACTTTTCAACCATGTTTTATAAGTCAAACAATGTAAAAGAAAGAACTAAATTTGAAGTTGGAATCCAAATCCCAAAAACCTAACCCTAGGTGTTGGAATTTGAATTCCAAGTTCACTTTTGAGGAGCTAACCATAATTAATTTTGCAAATAAAAGTTGCCAAACTTTGGCACCATTTCAAAGTATGAACTTTGTACTTTGAAAGTATGCCATTGGTTGTGTTTGAAAAGTATCACAACATCATTAATTAATTGCCCAAATAATCAATTTGATAAATCCTTTCAAAAACCCTAAATTCAAAAGGTGTTTTTGTCCCCTTTTCTACAGTGTTCAAAATATTCAAAATTTGGGAAAACTTCCAAAATATAGTTTGTGTGTCTCTCAGAGCTCTACAAGTTTGGTAAATAAAGTTTTTCAAGTTTTTGAATAAAATCAAAAGTAATTTCAAAAGTTCTTTAAATGGGAAATTGTCTCCTTTTTGAGTTTTAAACTCCAATTCAAAAATTATTCAGTTTCATGAAAAACTTTCTAAATGAAAGCTGTAGATCTTGAGAAAGGGAACAACTTTTATTTTTGGAGATTTTCATCTTTTATTCAAAAATTGAAAGTAATTTTGAAATCCCAAAAGTTAGGGTTTATCCCCTTTTTAAATTCAAATTTGCAGTTTCAAAAATACCTGGAATTTGACTAAACTTCTTTAACCAAAGTTGTAGAGTATTAAATTTTGAACAACTTTTATTTTGGAAGTTTTTCATGTTGCTATATGATTTTGAGAGTAAATTGCAAAAATTCAGGGAGAGGGTGTATGTTTGCTATTATAACTGAAACTGAATTTCAGTTTCATTCATCTCCTCTTCTCTTCTTTCTATTTCCTAAACCAGCAAGAATTGCGCTATACTTCTTAAAACAATCTTGTAGATCTCCTTTGGTTCTACAAATCATTCCACTACAATATCTTGAGCTTCCACTACAAATCCAAAGAAAAGTGAGGAAGAAATTCGGGTTTCAGAAATGCTACAGTAACCCGGGAGCCAACTCCCTTTTCTCTTCCTCCTCTGCCTTCCCTCACTGGCGTCGGCGTCGCCGTGGCTTCGCCTCCGGTCTTCCCGCGCGAGCTGCCACGCCGCGAGCTGCTCTAGCCGCTTCACCCATGCGCTGTCCACGCTCTCGAACCATCGCCGTGCCTCTTTATTTCCCCAGAGCGACGTCGAGCGTCCTCTTTCTTCTCTCTGCTCCGTCGTCGCCAACTCCGGCCGCCAACGAAATTCGTGTCCCCTGGTTGTCCACCGTCAAAATTGGCCACTCACCTAGTTCCGCAACAACGTGGCGACTCTCTTGAGCTCGTCTGCACGGGCTATTGCCACCAGCACATCTCGCGCTGCGGTTTCTTCCCTAGCACCGGTCACCGAGCGCCGCCATGGCTTCCTCACCATGACCAGGCTGTCCAGAGCATCTCGCGCCAAGTCAATCCTTGCCCCAACTCCGCCCTGAGCTCGTGGTTACCATCGGCTCATCTCTGAGCTCGCTACCGCGCGGGACGCGTGGGAACGCGACCACGCCGCCGGTGCACGCTCCCCATCTCAGCCGCCGATCTCTGCCTCCGCAGCGGCCAGCCACCTACGGCGCATCTCTAACCCAACCAACACCCCCAATAGCTCCGTTTGACCTCTGTGGTGCTCGCTAGCCTGTCCGTTGGAGCTCCATGACCGTTGTTCCGCCGGAACGTCTTCGCGCCGCCGCCGCCGAGCGATGTCAAGCCGCCATGGCCACTGTTCTTCCCGTTCCAGTCATCGTTCGAAGTCATGTTGGTGCTTGCGTGCCCGTCGTGGAGAAAGGAAGACAAGGATGCCTGCAGTGTCGCCTGAGTCCTCGCCGACGGCAAGAACTGCGGCCGGCGTCGCCGGCGCTCCTCTGTTCAGATGAAAAGAGGAGGAGGAGGAAGATGCTGACAGGCAGGGCCCGCCTATCAGCGAGAGCAAGAGAGAGGGAGAGGCAGCGCGCGGGAGTGGGCCGAGCGGGCCGACTGGGCCGGACCGTGGCCCGCGAAGGAGAAGAAAATGTTATTATTTTCTTTATTTGATTTAAAAGCTGATTTTTGCTATTTTCATAACTAAATATTCTGGGCAGATAAAAATATGACAAAAATATGTGTGTGATCCTCATGATTTATAGTTTCATAGAAAAATATGTGTGCAGCATGTTAAGTACTTTTGTCATGTTTAATAAATGCATGCTTTAATTAATAAATGCATGATGTTTGATTTTTGTAGAGTAAAATAATAACCCAAAAATCTTGAAACTTTAGGGTTAAGTTTTTCATGTGAAAAGTGACCTCCACTAAAATTTTGGTACTGTTTTGAGCAAGTTTGTTTTAATAACTAATTCTAGCCTTGTTTAATGACTATAAAAATGATTAATAAGACTAGTAAATAGTTAATTAGTTGACCAATTAATTTGTTGTTTGATTTGTGGCATTGTTTGAAGTCCATGAATCATCAACCCCTCTGGTTCATGGCATGATCATGGGTAGCTTAGCAATAGAGTTACTCACATGTTTAAATAAATAATAAGTGCTTAATGTAATTAGTGATATGCTAAACTTAGGTTGATTCCCTTTTGGAATTAATTGAAGTCCATGGGTCATTACAAACTTAATGATTCATGGCTAGATTGTATAGTGTTAGTAGTAGTCATCATCACATGTGTAGTAATAAATTAATCTCTTATTAAGCAAGTTATTAGTGGCTTTCAACAACTGTAAAAATGATTAATAAATTAGTAATTACCCTTAATCATTGTAGGGTTGATTGCTTTTAGAATTGAGTGATGACCCTAGATTATTAACCCTAATGATCTTCGGCACTTCAATTATGTTGATTGCGTTGTATTATCCGATGTCGTCGTAGTTGCTACCTGTGATCTTTTGATGCAACTTTACCGTGAAGGAAAGTTGTACTCAAATTAGTGAAGAGTTAAGTTGTTTCATCCATGTTGCCCTACATCATGTCATGCATTTCATCATACTTAGTATACATTATTTCATGTACGTATAGTGTACGAGAGGGTGAAGATTTCCGCTGATCAAGCTTCGAAGACGGTTCGTGTTGATCTAAGTCCCGAAGAGAGGAATCCACCAAAGGTGTTGCTGTCAAGATTAACAACTAACCCTCTCTGCAATGCAGGCAAGCCCCGGATGCATTTAAACACCTTCTTGAATTTCAAAAGTCTTTTATATTTTATGTTGATGATATGAGGCATTAGGTAACAGGAGTTGTGTGATATCCTACTTTGATGTATTTACCGTACCTTGATATATTATCCTGGATACCTATTTTGATTTCGAAAGTGCTTAGTATACGCTTAGCCCTGCTACTAGCATAGGTTTTACAAACTGTTTTCAAAGGTGTGATAACGGCATTAGTTTTGAGAAAGTGACAAAACCTGATGTTTCTTGTTGGTACCTTTCACTTTGATCGGGTCAAGGGTATGCAACAAGGGCATGATGAGTAAATCGAGATGCCGGTGGAGTGACTTGCATCAGGATGGGCTAGTGCCCTGGTGTAGTGTCGTCCACTTGTG
>JADLZL010007599.1:0-61988 GCA_015844335.1 Chrysopogon serrulatus | reverse complement strand
AATACACTATGTATTACTACACATTATAAAAATTAATATATGTTAGATTTGGCCAAAATTGAGGTCAATATTTTTGTTGACAAAGGGAGTACTCGCATCTCCCATTTCTGCATGTCCATTTTGGATTGTTTTGTTTGGCCTTTGCGTTTGACCATACTATGCCCAACCGAGGTTTTTTATTTTTTGTTTGAACTGCCCAACCGATGTTCATCGCACGGTAGCAGGTAGTAGCAGTGGACCGAGAGCAAAGCCTAGCCGCGCCGCTCATCTGCGCGGGCCCCACGTGCCGGCTATAGAAAAAAAATGGGCCCGCGGAAGTCGCTCACCTGACACTGCGCCCCAGAGGCAGGACAAAGGCGGTGCCAAATTCTAGAACTCCGGAGCCCAGCAGCCGGGGCCCGCCGGGACTGGCTGAGCCTTGAGGCCTGGGCATCCGATTCGTGGCACCATCTGGACCACGTGGCCCGAGCATGTGCACCGAGCGCTGACTCGTCTCATGACTTTTCCCACTCGATCCCGAGTATCCCTCGTCGCCACTTCAAAATTCCCGGTACACCGGTTTTTACCGCCTCCTAGCACCGCGCTGTTGTTGTTTTGCCGGGCTCGGGTGGATTCAGCAGATGCGCCGTTGGACTGGACCGTTCCTCCGATCGTGACGTCTTTCCAACTCTTTTTCTCGCAACATCAGATTAAAATTTCGGTTTATAAATCTAGTTATTATTAAACTATAAGACGAGCCTTATTGTGTTAATTTGACAAGTGTAACGATGCTTATCTTATCTCGGGGCAAAGGCAAAGCTTAACTCTACTCAACGCGACATCACCTTCTGTACGTACGAGTCGTCAACAATGTTCCGTGTGCATTATACTACGTTATCTAACCAGTTATTATCACCGATCGAGTTATCAGTTATGATGACAGACACGTCCAAATCCAATCTGAATCCGTTGCTTCCTTCTCCCGTTGCGTTCCCGCGTCTCGCTCTCTCGCTCGCTTGTGGCTCTGGCGACTGACGGCGCGCGGACGGCGGATCGGATCGAATCACCCCGCCCCAGCTGGTGGCCCCGCACCCACACCCACACCCCTCGCCATGGCCGGCGCGTTGGCGAGCGTGCATAAACTGGGGAGCTCGCCCACCACGCGAGGGCGACGCGAAAGCGAACGCCGACACCCACAACCCCCACTTGGCCACTTCATAAACCAAGCTCCTGCTACTACTACCACCAGCCTCGCCGATCTCCGGTCTCCGCCTGCCGCTGCCGCTGTCAGCACGCGTGTAGCTGTAGCACGAGCACGCCGAGGCCGGCCGATCCGTGTGCCGGCGAGGAATCACCAGAGAGAGCAGAGAGGGAAAGAGAGAGAGCAGGGGAAAGAGGGAGATGTCGCCGCAGCAGCAGCAGTGGGAGGCGGCGATAGTCGGGGAGGAGTACTGTGAAGGGGAGGACAGGGAGCTGACGGTGCGGAAGACGACGCTCTTCACGCCGGGGGACGGGCTGGAGGCGTACGACCACCGGACGGGCGCGCTGGCGTTCCGCGTCGAGACGTACGGCCGCGGCGGGGCGTGCGGGGGCGGCGCCACCAGGGGGGGACCTCGCGCTGCTGGGCGCCCGCGGGGAGCCCGTGCTCACGGTGCGCCGCCGCCGCCCCAGCCTGCACAACCGCTGGGACGGATACCTCGGCGACGGCGCCGCGCAGGGCCAGAAGCCCGTCTTCTCCGCGCGCCGCTCCTCCATCCTCGGCGCCGGCACGGGCGCCGCCGCCGTCCTCGTCGACCTCCTCGCCCCCGGCGGCCCCGGCGCCGCCGGGGAGTTCCGCGTCGACGGGTCCTTCCCGCGCCGCTGCTGCCGCGTCGTCGCCTCCGCCAAGGCCTGGGCCGCGCCGGACCGCGACGAGGAGCAGCAGCAGGAGGAGGAGGACGTGGTGGTGGCGGAGGTGCGGCGGAAGGTGGACGAGGACGCGCACGTTATGATGGGCCGCGACGTGTTCGTGCTCTGGGTGCGCGCCGGGTTCGACGCCGCCTTCGCCATGGGGATCGTGCTCGTGCTCGACCGGATCACCGGGGACGACGTCGACCGCGACCTGGGAGAGGACCTCTCCGACGCCACCGCCACCTCGCCGGCGTAAGCCACGCCGACGCCGGACCGACCTCCCGCTCGCGCGCTCCTTCGCGTGGCGTAGTACAATCCACAAACATTTTTCTGATGGTTCTTCGTCGTCGTCGTCAAAGTTTGGATCTTTGGCTTGTGAATCGAGCTCGTTGTACTTTACCTTTGAGCATGATGTGAATCACTGTATCTTCTCAATTCGGTGCTTCTTTTCCCTTCCACTACCCGAGCTGCCTTCATGAGAGGGTCGGTCCCGTTGTTTTCGGAGTCAGAAACGTGGAATTCCTGTGTGTGGCAGCGAAGTGAAGCTGGCTCTTTCAACCGAGAAAATGGACGTCATTTTAATTTACGTGGGTGACAATGGACGGACTGCAGCTGGGTGGCGGCAAAATGTCGTTCCCTTTCGGTAGAAACTGCTGTGGAGACAGGACAAATTGGCACTCCAGAGGCCCGCTGCATTGATTTTTCTGTGGGGTAGAATAGCAGCATCAGAGCAACATATCCAAACTAACCAAAAGGCAGGTGATGCTAATCACTAACGTATCAGAGGGGACGTCAGATCTCATCTGCCGCACGGGTGACAACAGGTTTGCGAATAAAAATGGAAGAACTGGTTAGATATAAACAGATTCTCCCAACGAATGACCTGCCCTTTCGATTACAAATAGACCACATTTGACGTTGACACAATTCCACAATATGACATCGAACATAAATATATATTTGAAAGATACATTTTAATTAGCCTAATGAAGCTGTGATGTAATGGAAGTATCCGCGGATGGAGCAGTTCTACTCATCATCTTGTCAGCAAATGATTGCTCAGCATCTATCTAAGAAAATATTTGACACCAAAGGTACATTGACCATAAATATCTATCTGTATATTTTGTAAACCTAATGAGGTTTTTATGAAGCAGTGGAAGTATCTTTGGTGCGGTCCTACACATACCATGCAAAAGTCTGTTCATAACAATTAAATAATAAAGAGCATGCATCTCGTGCATCCCAACTATACACCTTTTGGATGCCAGCATGTACAAACAATATGATTCTGATGGCATGTCCGGAACACACTGTCAAGAAAGAAAACTGGGGAAGCCCCTTCTATGTCCACGGAAAGAATCAAATTGAATTGCCAATCTATGTTAAGTGAGAGTTATGCCTTCCATAACCTAAGAGCCACCACCACTACTGTTGATTCCAAAGTAGATGGTCTTGCGATTAAATGCATTCATAGCGTAGTCGACACGGATCTGACCTAGGTCAGTGTTGAAGTGAAGTCCATATCCAAATCCAATACCAAATCCTGGTTTCCCTTGCCGCAGAGCTGGATTGCCTGCAGTTATGTGTGAATAATTGTTCATGTTACTGATACTACATAGGAAAGAACATAGGAAACACTGCATCTATGTCAAGAAATCTTGAGGATGTTGAAACTACATTTTCCATAACTGGAGATGAATATACAATCATCAATTATCGGGTCGTGTATTGTTGTCGTGTTTCTCTAAGTGCATAGTATCATTCTGCACACTGATATCTATCATGCAAATTATTGGTTGTATTTCTCCATTTTATATGATATGTTATCTAGGCATTTCCACAAACCCCCTGCGAGAGATCTTGATTGCATCCCATATAGCAGGGCAGAGTAATTTATTTCAGCTTCCGGTGAATTACAAACTTAGCAATCCCTGATCTGAAATATAGATACTTACAAGATTCAATAAAGCTTCCATAGTTTTTCTAAAAAATGAAACTAATTGCACCTAGCTTAAGAAATTATGATGCTGCTTTCTTGCGAAGTATTCAATTAAGTAATGAACCTCAAGTCTAGTTTTGAAACTAATAGTAATCAGTGCACTAGTATGCGCAGAGGACACAACAACCTTACCAGGGACATGACGAGCAGATCCTAAGTCACTGCCACAATCCATGAAAATAGAACCCTCCAGATGCTTCGCCTTCACAGAAACATGTCTCAATACTTTGTGGTTATGCCAAACAAATATCACTATTCTAGATACTAGGATTTATTGGAAAGCACAGAGATAAACAGAATATCAAAGATTCCCGGTGTTGGTGAGACATTTCCATGGAAAGTTCTTAGTGATTGCCAATTTCTTGAAAAATTCATGATTGGTGATATCAAAATTCTTAGCAATTCTGTTTCTTGAAAATTCTTAGACACTTCCATGGAAAATTCTCAGTGATATCAAAGATTCTCAACACTAGTTTTTACAAAATGCTGGAGCAAGATTAGTGATGCTGATTTCTTGAAAATTGTACTGATCATTGTTTCTCTCCAGCTAGAGACTGATTGCTGATTTCTGGTTAACTGCAAAATTTGCAATCCCAGATCTTGCTTAAAGGATTCAAGAAAGCTTGCATGTTTTAAAAACTGAACATGAACATATCTTAAATTGTGTGATCAGCGGAGTTGTGGGTGGCTGCAAACTATCACCAGAACTTACAAATTTGCGTTTCACATTCAGCAAAATCATCAAAGAAAAAAAATCCAGTGATGCAAGGGGCAGATGTTACACCACTCAACATCAATGAGGGGAAGTACATGGAATCAAACACTTGTCTACTGCTCTAAACAGTGTGCAACTCTAAAGGGGATGGCGCGTAATTGCAGCAACTCTCAAGATTCAGATCTAGTAGCATAACACTTCAATGATCATCATGAAATACTTGAAATTATGAGTAGAACAATCAGATTGTTACTTTTTACTAGCACAGAGCACTAAAGACATTCGACATATGTCACATGATAAACTGAGAATAGTCAAACATATCTCACATGATAATCTGTGAACAGAAATCAGTGAAGCCTCAAGGCCCGGAATCAGGAAACCGCAAAATCATAATTAACCATTTGTTACTTGGTGAAGTAACTAGTAACTAGCTAAAATAAGTGGCCACTTCATTTAACTAGTCAAAAGTAAGTGCTATGGGTTTCATATGTGGTGTCAACTGCTTGTCTATTCATCTTTCTCTAGGACGGTTTCCATTCCCTTTGCTAGAAGTACCTGGTATTTTCCAACTATTATAAGCACCAAAACAAACTCCATAAAATAGATTGGGTCTATCTAACATTGACATACCAAGGGAATTGTATATTCACAGTTAGCAATTAGACATAGTCTTCCTGAACCAACAGCGCCCTCACCATAGCCTCGGACACTACCAAGTCCGCCTATGGCAAATGCTTGATATGGTGCCATGTCCCCCACAATGGATCCGCCTGTCAAACTGTGAGGTAGAGAGATATGAACAGTCAGAGAAAAGCTTTCTAGAGAATAAAAAGTAGGAGTAGGTATTACCTAGTAACCAAAAATGTCGGACCCAACTTAATGCCTTTTGAAACTGCACATTTAACTCTATTGAAGGTCAGTGACTTTGGTACAAGTGGCAATCCTTGTTCCATTTGGAAGTTAACCTACCAATAAGAGTTACTGTATAAGGTAGACATTATGGTAGAAATAGCATCATAAAGTAGGCATAACTTACTTTTAAGAAGCTATTGTCATTGACATCTGCATAACCAGATTCCTGCTTCAAGATGATCATGTTGTCATGGAGGTTACCACTGCACGACAATTAACAAGAGTATTAATAAGCACTTTCAGCTGCAATTTAAAGAAATACCCTAAAAAAACATCACCTGCATGTCAGAGGAAAGCCATCATGGTCTCTGGCAATGGAGTAGCCCTGATTATTAACAGGACGGATATGCTGTGGGAAAAAGGCAACAGATAAAGAATGTGTATAACATGAAATTAACGATAATCAATTGAAATTCAGTCGAGGCCCACCTCAAATTTAACACTAGTTCCCGATGTCCAGTTTGATGTGGCTGGTTCATTAAGCTCCAAACCAAATGACAATCGACTAAGGTTTATCCCTCTGCTCCCTGATCGTGTGAAGTTATCAGCCGGGAATCCATGGACGGCAACTTCTGGTGTCATTGAGTGCTGATTGCTCAAAACATAAATTACAACAATGATAGGTTTCCAACGCTTCAGCTTTACTTTAGATAAGAAATATAAAAGGATAACCAAAGATACACAACGTAATGCCAACCTGAATTACAAATGATTGCTGTGACAACCACTCAGGCCTTGGGCGTCTATAGGCAACAACAACATTAGAGTCATTGATTCCTTTATCCAATATCACATCCAACTTCTCACTTCTCCCAAAGAGGTTTGGATGTTTGAGAGAGATCCTGCAGGCCAAACTCTAGATTCACAATGCAGTAGTAAAACTGCAGACAATAATGAAGACATACACCTGCATACATATACACAGACTTCGCAGAAAGTTGCATAGGCATGATGCCCAAATGCACAGATCTGGTATGAAGATAGTGTAAGAATCTGCACGTGCAAGGAGTCATGAACAGACAAGACATTGATGTGCATGTGCAAGAACGTGCTAGGGCAGACATGTTTTAAGCACCAGGCATCAAAGGCATGAGCGAAGAGGAAATACCGGATGCTAAAGTACAAGGTGCACTTGAACAAATTTACCAGTGGATGCAAAACATACACACGCCTACCTTCCAACAATTTGCGATAAAGTGACGCCAGAGCTTCTGAAACCACACAGAACAACAGCAGGTCAGGATTATACGCAAGAAAAACCAAGAGGGAACGCACATATCCATTAGAGGCTTCCCTAACAAGCAAAGTACCGAGCACCTGAGGGGCGGCAGCAGCAGCGCCTCGCACAACATGTGGGTGAGGTCGACTTGCATATCCACCTTGGCTGCGGCATTTCCACGAGCAGATGAGCGACGCCAGCAGATTACAAACACGCGCGACAACCAGCACGAACAAAAAATCAAAACGAAACAACAATGACCTTTCCCTGCGTTGACGCTCTGCTGAGCTCCCATGGCTGCGGGCGCGAGGAGGCACACCTCATGCGAGCTCGGGCACGACGGCGCTCCGCGCGGCGCGGCGAGGATTTTGAGCGGGAGGTGCCCGAGGCGGTGGGGCCGTGGGAAGCTTGGGTGCTTTGCGTGGGGCAGAGGGAGAAGTGAGGCTGTGAGAGTGGGATTGCTTCGGTGGGGTAACTGCGCGGCTTCCTTCCGTTGTCGATGTGATTTACTTCTTTTTTACGAAAAAAATATCGAGCAACTCTAACCGGTATTTTTATATATAGGGATATACGGAGTGGAATAGGAAAAACCAAATAGATAAATAGCTAGGACACAATAATATCTTTTTTATGGTAGGATATCTCTATCTCTATCTCTATCTTAATCTCATCTAAACGTCGTCTAAGAGCTTGTTTGGTTGCACCTAAATATACTTCAATCCATATAGTTTTTCGAAGGAATAGAGTGTAATTTGAACTAAAATATAACTTAATCCCATCAAAATCGTAGGGATCGAAGTGTATTTGTATGCATAAAAAATAAGGTCTAAGCAAGTTTCACAGGTGTGGGATCTAATCCTTTTTTAGTTTTTTCTCTCTTGTTGATTGATTTTTTTGCGAACTCTTGTTTATTGATCATTGATCTTCTAAAATTTGCTTTCTGATCCCATCATTAACTAAGGTGATGACAACAATGAAGCATTATAATAAGATAATGTTCAGTCCTTTCATATCACGCTGATGTTCGATCTGGCATTGATGAAGAGTCTGTGAGAGTTTAACAAATCTGTTGGTTCTCTTTAGATCTTGGTGTGTTTATCAAAGATGTCTTTCTTTATAGTGATTTCGACCTCTTCTTTTAGTTTGTTCTATTTCAAAGTTTGACATCTACAATACTTTGTCTCATGGTGAAGGATTGTAAGCATGTGTTTGTTAAAGGATTTCTCTAGCCGTTGTTCTTTTAATGAATACTAGATCTCATTGTCAGTGGCCATAAATTTTGTGGTCTTTAGAGCTCTATGTTGTTCTTTTAATGAATACTAGATCTCATTGTCAGTGGCCATAAATTTTGTGGCCTTAGAGCTCTAAGTGGCTAATGTTTTTACGAGTGTCCTTTTTCTCTAAGGCTATCCGCACTCTTCATCCTCTATATTCATCCTCTAAAAGGAATATTTTATCCCAAAATCATCAAGATTCTCTCATCTATACTTAATTCTTCCGCACCCATCTATCCTCTATATCATCCTCTATCTACTGTGGGGTCCACGTGTCACTGTATCTAAATATATCCATGTGAGATCTTGTTTTAAAGGATTTATTAAGATGAATTTAATGATGTAATCGGAATTTAAATTGAGATTTTCATTTGTGAGTAATAGTATTTTTTATTAGATAAACTAGGGGGGCCCACTATTGTCATCTCTCTCTTTCCCCTGGTGCATGCTCCGTACACAGCAGCTGCAGCAGTCTTTTCCGCCCTGGAAGCAGCCTGGAAGCGCGCCAGGAGTGCCGTATGGTGTTTTTACTGAACAACTCTGGTATGATACCGGGAGCGATGGCGCACCCCGCTGCAGACATTTTTCCCCGAAAGTGATACTGGAAGTCCATTTACAGGACTCCAGTGCGAATAGCCTAATATCTTTCAATATGTTCTTCAACCCAGGCAATATATGATCAAAAAATAAAGACAACCATTTTGATATTCAATGTATTATTATTTTTTATAGGTCTTTCTATGTCAAATTATCCTTTTGTACAAGTTATTATTGTCTTTAATATATATCAGATACAAGACACTCTCTTGCGTGTGTTTCTCAAAGAACAATGACTTATGAGCCAACTCTGAGCATTTATTTTATATTTTAATTAAAAAAAAAAACTAGCTCTTGAACAAAAGCTAGTCTTATACACACATTTCAAGATTATGTGAGGTTGTCATGTGGGTTTAATCATACTATGGGTCATTGCTAAAAGGTAAGACTATTGGAGAGGTTGTCTTGGATGTTAGAGGCTTGAAGCTAGTGACTATTCCTTTGTTACAAATTATAAGTCATTTCAATTTTATTGAAAAGTCCAAACACTTCAAATTTAACCAAAATTATAGAAAAAATTACAAAGACTCATGATATCAAATAGGTATACTATAAAAAAAAAATTAACGAATAATCGAATGGTACTTAGTTGATATCATAAATAAAATATAATTATTTTATTATGTATGTTCAGTAAAGTTTAAAATGATCACTCTCAAAAAAATTAAATAACTTATAATTTGGAACAGAGAGAATAGCTTTTACGGTTGCGGACGTCCTAACAAGTCTAACTCTATATGACAAGTAATAAAGAAATTGAGATAAAAAAATTGCTTCATTAATATCTCTTTCTGATATGTTTTCCTAAATACTTTTTATGACTCCTCAAAATCACCTCTCTTCCTTAGATGAAGGCAAACACAAATAGTTTTTATCGTTTTTTACTTTGCTTTCTCTCTCTTTTATTGACATCTCACTGTCGAGTCAGCGGGCCACACAAGTGCCATGCTGCAGCCACCGCTTCGCCACGCCCCACGCCAAGCGTTTGCGGCTATCCGCCTAAATGTCGTAAATAAATCCATCCTCTAAAAGGAATATTCTATCCTGATCATCAATATTCTTTCCTCTATATCACATTCTTCCGATCCATTCTTTATATCACTACTCTATATTAGTGGGACCCACGTAAATTTTTTTTAATATCAATGGTTGGTACGAGGTGCATTTGTGCGAATAGGTGACATTACCAAGTATCGACCGGGTTAGCAAAGGAGGGCTTTAGCTCAAAGAAGATGGAAAGGAAGATTGGTCAGGCCCTTGGCTACAATGTGACTCGTCTTATGTTAGTGTTATAACTTTTTAGTCATGTCTTTATAGTGTATAAATATTATGTTTTGTGATTTTTAGTGTTTTTTTGCTTTTCATGTACATTAATTGCTTAGTTGTTTAATATTTTATCTCATTGCTAATATCTAGGTTTATTTTATTTCTATACATTAAGCAAACATTTATCCTTTGTCTTGGTGTTGTTCGAATAATCGAATGCGTTAATATGATGATGCTTGCTTTAGCAACTGCCTTTTACAGAATCACTATGTTGACAACACATTTTGATGGTAACACCAATCTGGCACAACCTAAAATGGTAAGAAAAAGTTTTTTTAAATTCCCGGAGAAAGAAAAAACCCGGCGAATGGCGACAACTAGCGCATCCGGAGCTAAAACTTTCCTCTTTGCCTATGTCGAGGTTTAATTTTCCCCTACCTACATATCTACATAACGTATCCCAGACGTTTTCTGGTCTAATAGCTCCAGGGATGCCACCCTAGCGGAGTAAGGTAGAGGTGGCAGCTATAGTAGATCTGTAAAAATTTAATATCAATTTTGATCCGAGGTGCATCTGTGCGAATAGGTGACATGACCACTATCGCCCGTGTTAAAAGGGGGCTTTAGCTCAAAGAAGATGGAAAGGAAGATTGGTCAGGCCCTTGGCTATCTAAGTTGCACGGATTATTATCGGTTCGGAAGGATACGGGCGGTACTGTTAACGGATACGGTAATTTTCTAAAAAACTCGATACGCGGATACGTTTACTATTTTAAAAATAAAATAAAATAATAATAATGCTGGTTTGATGACCATTGTCTTAGGAAAGCTCACGGCCCATCTAAGCACCACATACGGAGGCCTGTATGTTCTACTAGTGCCGGTCCAACAACGAGACGACCATTCCATCAATTGCTTGGGTCTCCAGTTCAGGGATAACCGTATATCCCCATCTGCTCCACCGCTGCATCCCCGTCCGTCCTCTGCTCCATGGCAATCACCTTTCGCTGCGTCGGGGGCGTGAATCGGCGGCCGCGGACTGTCGAATCGACGGCAGCAGAGGTCGATCCGGCGGTGGCGGACCTCAAATCAACGGCGCGGAGGTAGCACGCTAGCACAGCAAAAAAGGACGAGAAAAAAATAGAGAAAAACGGCCCAGCACAAGGTAGCAGAAGAGCTAAAAACCATTTTCTGACCAAAGTGTTCTAGACCCGGTCTACCCGCTGCACCAGCCGAAAAGCTCAAACCGCCGAGCCCATCGCGACCCGAACCAACTCCCCACTCCTCTTCTGAGCTCCGCGTTCCGACTCCGAGGAAAAATCAGACTCCTCGCTTCCCTCCCTCCCTCACCCCCTCTCGTCACCCCGTCGCCGTCCAGTTGCTCGATTCGAGGGGGCGCGCGAGCCTTCCCCATCGCTCTTTCCTCGCCTCGCCTCGCCAGCCGCGCCAATCCCCGCGCTCGCGCCGGGAGCGCCAAACTCCTCCACGGTGGCCGTTCCTCCGCGGCGCCCGCAGGTGGGCGATGCGATCGGATGAGCTGGCGGCGGCGGCGGCGGCGGCGTGGAGTGGAGGACGACGGGGGGCCTTGTGCTTTCCCGCGGCGGTGCTGTCCCCACCGCATCCGCCCCTCGGAGCCGGTGATGGCCCCGACCGCGGAGCCGTCTTCGCCGCCGCCGCCGCAGCAGCGGCGCCCCCCGCACGGGCCCACCCCGGGGCTGAAGAACCTCGGCAACACCTGCTACCTCAACAGCGTCCTCCAGTGCCTCGCGTCCACGCCGCCCCTCGCCACGTTCTGCCTCGCCTCTCGCCACTCCAACCTGTGTACGAAACCCTAGCGCCCGCTTTACCCCTTCGCGCGCTCTTTTTTTTTTCCCCCCTCGCAACCCATCAAGTGATTGATGTGTTTGTGTTGGTTTGTTTGGTTGCTTGCAGGCAAGAAGGTGTTCCCGAACAGGGACAAGGAGTGCGCGTTCTGCGTGCTTGAGCGGCAGATCGCCAGGCTGCTTCGGGCGGATGCAGGGGCGCTCGATTCCCCAGCAAAGGTCATCCGCTGCATGCCCCTATTCGCCGAGCACTTCAGGTGGGGGCGCCAGGAGGATGCGCACGAGTTCCTCCGCTATGTGGTAGATGCCTGTCACACTGCTGGCCTCCGCATGCGCAAGCGGCTGTCTGCAGCAGTTGCCAATGGTAACTGTGGTGAGGATGGCCGGGGGCTGGGGGCGTGTCTGGTTATGAGGGAGACATTTGGTGGGGCTTTGCTGAGTCAAGTGAAGTGCCTTGTGTGCAAGGGAGAGTCGAACAAGACTGATGAGATAATGGACATCAGTCTCGATCTACCTGGGAGCAGTTCTGTTGCTGATGCCCTTGCCCGCTTCTTTCAGCCAGAGATATTGGAGGGCGCAAACAAATATAGTTGTGAAAGGTATGCTATTCTTTATCTAAAAATGAACAGATGGTTCCCAGAGGAAGGATTCATGTACTGTTAGAATTTTCATTGTTGACTTGTTAGGGATGCAAAAGCCTTTTTAGGACACCATAGGGTTGGTCATATTATTTTCAGTGGAAACAAAATCATGTAGGAAGTTTCACCAGCCCTTCTTTTGCAATCTAATTGTCCTGTGGGCAAATAGTGCAGTTTCCTTAGCCTTCAATTCCATAGGAATGTAAATGTTATTTTGAACCTCTTGAAATTACCCTACTTGGCTACTTTTTTAGAGAAGGAAAAGCTTGCTATTCCTTCCTTATGAAATTTTATATGTAGTCATTTCACCAAGGCAAAGATAACTATGGTAATCTCTCCAGTTTATCTCTGCTTATTATAGAACAAGTTGGTGCCCCCAACCATGGACCCTCGCTAGTGTTCAAAACTGGTCAAAACGTCCTAAAGTTCTTTCGACTCTCTTTCCGAATTGAAATTGTCAAAAATGTAAAGCAGCCAATGTAAACATTAGTATTTGTTTACAGTATATGAAGCAGGCTTTAATTAGGCTTTTGGTGATGGCAGATGTAAAAAGCTCACCTCAGCACGGAAGCAAATGTTTATGCTGAGGGCACCTAAGGTGCTTGTCATACAACTCAAGGTTATTGACCCTTAGTCATTTCTTATTTTGTATTAGCCTATAGGACAAAACTTTTGCTTGATTTATTGGACATGGCTAGGAGCTGTTGCTGATGATCTGTGTTTTTTCTCCCGGAATGATGATATTAGAGGTTTGAGGGGATAAATGGTGGAAAGATCAACAGGAATATAGAATTCAAGGAGGCACTTGGTCTTTCTGATTGCATGTTCAATAAAAACCAGGTAAAACATCAAATTTGATTGCTTAATCTTTGGATTTTTCTTAGGCATGCAAACTTTTTTGAACGCAAAGCTATCTGTGAAACCAATTTATTCGCCTGTGGTAGGTTGCTCATTGATATGAAACCACATGTTAACTGCCATCTGTTTCTAGTTTATGTAAGGACATTGTTTCCAATTATATGGATCAAACTTCTTTAAGGTAACCACAGCAACTATCAAATCATGGTCTTTTAATACGTGAATTTGAAATAACCGATGAGCTTAAATGGACATGAACTAGTTTATGGTAACATAATAATTTAATTATATGCAATATCAGTTCCAGGGTTTCTGCTGGAGCTAGTGGCTAATTTGTTGAGCTAACTACTTTTTATTTTAGGCCTTTATTTGTAATTATGTTTAGTCCTTGCATATGAGGTCTTGTCACATCTGAAATTTTAGTTACAAACCTTTTCTTAGCACTAAAATGGCTTCCTGAACGAGAAAAGACATCATTGCCACATTCATCTAACTTGATGGGCAAAGCTAGCTTTCCAGTTCTGAAGTCCTGCCGATCTCCTGTCTTTTCTGGATAAGGTCAGGCAAGGGCTTGCAAGGGAATCAAACATGCCTAGTCTCTGCTGCGTGGGGAAACTGCCTAACTAATTAGGGGTCCACAAGGAAATAATGTGTTCTGATGTATCTTCTGATAAAGTTAGTCTTACTGATGTGGTAGCTATGGAAACTGCCTAATGGTTTTGAGTTGGAATTGCCCTTAGTAACCAAGTTGAAATAATATTGATGAGTTATGAGTACTTGAATATATGAGCCAAAATTGAAGACTCCCAATGATATACTTGGGACATAGCTTAAATGGCTTACAATTTGGAACAGAGAGAATACTAAATATCAAAGATATTGCCTTAATTTTAGTTATCTACAACTGAGCTATCTATAGAAGTTGGGGGAACCATTTTTTTTACGCCTCCTAACTGGGTACAGCTGTAGTATGATAGTATGTGTGCGAACATACACAAACTCACACACACACATACATAGTAACACCCCTACACACATATCAAGACCTACAACTACACAGCTTGAAGATCATGTCCTTAGTGAGATTGACAAAGTCACACAGGGGCAGAGCTCCTTAGACGACAGGCATGTCGTTCTGACCATTGTCGCACTATGCATGGAGGCAACGAAATTTATTTTGGGGGCATGATGGAAACCACTGACCCCAAGTCCTCAAACCAATTTTTATTTGTTTGACCATTTTATGTGTTTGTGTGTTTTTTGTGATAAGTCGAATTGACTTTGGCACGTCCATACCTTCAGTGCTGTAAGAGTAAAGTTGAATTTAAAATGTCCCCTGTTATGTAGTAACAATTGCTTTTTGCAGTAAGTGTCAGTAATATAGCTTGTACTCCAGTCTTGAGACTGAACCATGCAAGGGCATTTTTACTCTTGAAACTATCGCCAAATTATGTCAGTCTGAACAAAGACCTGTGTTTCATTTAGTTTCAAGGAAATCTTTTACGAGGTAGGTTTTATGGGTACCATTTTGTTTATAGCGTGGTAAAAACGTACAAGAGTATGACAGTGGTCTATCATCTTTTCTAATTTTGTAGTTATAATGTGCCACTTCTATCTGGAATAAAAAAATTTCATTTAGTGAAAAGGCATGATGCGTTTCCTAATCTTATTGATTGAAAACATTTTTTATGTTCTCACGCTTAGACTATCAGTTCCCGTTGATTGATATGAAATATATCTTGGTTTGCATGGAGCTGCAGGATCCGCAACCAGTATATAGTCTTTTTGGTTGTATCGTCCACTCAGGGCTCTCCCCAGATTCTGGTCACTACTATGCATATGTTAAGGTAATTCAATCAGTATGTAAATTTGTTCAATCCTGTTCTTCCACTACATCTGAACGTAACTTGGAACATGCATTATGTGCAGGATGCTATTGGTCAATGGTTTTGTTGTAATGATTCTCATGTCTCCCTATCAAGCTCTCAGAATGTTTTGTCTGAGAAGGTCTATATCCTATTTTATATACTGAATTCGAAAACTCAAAAGCCTAGTACAAATGGTTACTCTTCTACTGCAGCTAAACCTTTCAGCACCAATGGAATTGGCATATCAAACGCCTCGTCTAGTGAGACCTCAAAGATACCTTTGGTAAAACAGAATGGCCTATGTTCTACCAAAGGTAATGCACTGATGCCTTTGAAGAATGGCAAGACTGCATCAGGTCCACTTATCAAGCCGATTCACTTTAAGAATGGCACAGCAGAAAAGGTTATGTCAAATGGCAAAGTAAACCTCACTTCAAAAATTAATCCAGAGGTTAATGAAACAGCTAAATCATCAGAATCAAATGGGTGCAAGACTGGACAATCTGTGGGGCCCAGTAAAAATAATGCTGACAATACTATTTCTTATGGAGAGAGAGGCCAACATTCAGAAAGAATACTGCAGGATGCAAATGGAAATGGCCAGGCAATTGATCATTCCCAGTATCTTGGTGAGACCAGTGCCGGTAATGCTACGCATGCTCAACAAGAGACCAGTAATGGCAATGCCATGCCCGCTCAACAAGAGACCAGTAATGGCATCGCCACGTCCACTCAACAAGGGACCAGTAATGGAGATGCCACGCCTGCTCAACAAGAGACCAGTAATGACAAGGCCTCACCCTCACATGCTGAACAATATTCTGAGCAGGCATCCAACCAAGTAGAGCATGCAAACTCTTCAGGAAACAAACGGCAACTTGAAGAAGATAAGTTTCAGGAAATGTAAGTCCCTAATTGATACTCTGTTACTCTTTTTTATGTCTTTCTGCTATCCGTGGACACTGAGGCCCATATGAACAGCACCCGTGGTTACTGTGGCAACAGGTCCACCCTCGTAGCCAGTGGTTACTGGCCCATTATGTTTGGTAGAATTAGACTATGTAGAGTGCAGAGTCATCCAATACTTAGGCCTTGGTTTGTTGGGGATGAAGGGAATTGGGATTAAATGCCCAACAAGTCAAAATCCCCCTCATCCCCTCCAATCCCCTCAGGGAGGGGATTAACCGAACAAGCTCTCAGGGGAGTCATCTGGTCATGTCATAGGAATGGGATTCTACCTAATAATATCAGAGTTGTAACTATGAGGAAAGTAAGAATTGAAGGGTTAATCTCCTCATGGCGCTGCCCACCAACACAATGCTGGCTTTGCTGCTGTCACACCCTTCATCATATTTTACGTGTAAAACTTTCCATGAGATATGGTTCATCCATTCCTTTCAGTTGCTTTTTGCACATCAGCACCTTCCAAGTTTGGTCATGTATTCATTTTATATGGTCCAACTCGCCATATAGCATACTGCAAACAAGAAATATGTTAATATGAGATAATTCATACTGCCTTCTTTTGCACAGATAAAAATTGTATTCTAAAGACTGATTTGGATATGTTGTTTATCCTTGCAACTCCAATAATGCTAATTTCACATACATGCATGGGGCTTTGAATGGAAGTTTGCAAATATCCCTGTTTAGCAATTGGATATGTTGTTTATCCTTGCAACTCCAATAATGCTAATTTCACATACATGCATGGGGCTTTGAATGGAAGTTTGCAAATATCCCTGTTTAGCAACCATACAAGAAGGCTCTTGCCTCATACCTCTAGATCTAATCTATTTGACATCATTTAATGACCCATGGATGAAATTACTTTTACCATTTTTTGCACTAGTTACCTTACATTCTAAAACATTATTCTATTCTTCCATTGATGTATATGCATAACATATTATTCCTTTTTCTCCCTGTGTTCATCATTGTCTCATTTGTAATATTTTTATAATGCTAATGGCATGTTTTGTTGTCCTCCCCTCCTCCCTCCCCAACCCACCCAAAAAAGGCTTGCTAAGTCAGCTTCTTCTGAGCTTCGGCTGTCTGGATGGATGGATGATGTCTATGATTTTATGCGCTGGCAAAAGAGGCGTCGAATTCAAAGTTCAGACATTCCTCAAGATCTTGATGCAATGAGGTGATGTGCTTTGCTGTAGTTAATGGCGAAAATTATCTAACTTTGGTTACAGGAAATTTGTTGATTAAGATTCTGTTGTTTTTTATATACACCAAAGGGTCTGTTGGATTAATTTTTCTCAAGATGTTTATGGATACCTGTTCTGACACCGTGTGCTTTTCTCATGTAATGCAGAAAGGAGCTAGCATCAGATTCTGCAAAAATATTTAGGTCAAAAGTTCCAGAGTCACTGAGGGAAAATCTTATTAAACGCCTGAGATCATACTTTGAGGGCAAATATTCAGCAAATGCTTAGTTTTTCATGCGGCAGTTCTTCAGAAGCTACTTAGGTACGGATTTATATACAATGCTGTGTGGGATTCTGTAGTTTCATATGGAATATTGTACTTGATTGCCCTGGTATCTGTCTTGTTAATTTCCTTATGCCTGATTGCCATTAATATATTTTTATTGCTAATTTCTTATCCCCGACAATTTAGGTGTCAATTGGATCTTGGTGGTCAACTCCCCAACTCCTCGCGCGGCTTATTTTTGAGGACAGTTTTGTTTTCTTTGCTGAGATTGAGACGAGGAGTTGCATGTACAATGTCCTTTTTGTTGTTACCCCTGATGTTATAGGCACCACACCACCATCCCCCACCGCTTCTCTGTCTAGAATGTAGAAGATACCTCTTTCTCTCCTTTTGTAAGATAATATAGCTGGCAGATTAAAGCATGAGTTTATGGTGTTTTTGACCCTTTACAAATGTATTTTCGCCCTGACCAGTCTCAGTTTTGGTCAATGCTCTGTTATGGGGGTCAATTCAATAGCAACATTTTTAGATTTTGGGGTGTAATCACCTGAAACAAATTGACTTGAGAATATTTTTGCTATCATCTGATGGTAAATTGATGTTTGATCATGAGGAAAACCTGAATAGCAAGTGAAATGGTGTCGTGTGTGTCGCCTATTTAGGACCTGTTTGGTAGGGCTCCTCCCTAGTGCCAAACATTGTCAGTGAAATACTGAGGAGCCCTGCCAAAATTCCCTTAAGTAGTGTGCTTTTAATACGTCATGTGTCTGTTCTTGTATTATGCTATGGCACAGAAATTCAATTGGCATGTTTATCTGGTGAATCTAAACTCTGGAATGTATATCGAGCAGCAAAACATATTACCTCCGAGGAGGCAAGTGGGCTATATTTGCATTTCCAGTTGTTTTGAAGCTTTGTTTCGGAACACCTTGTCATTTTTTTCCCACCGTTGTCGATGGATTTGCTTTGGTGCTGCCTGCATGCCTTAGGGCTTAGTCTGCACTGGTTCAAGAAATGATTAGAGAAATGTCAGATATAGAGCTATCACTATATCAGGCATTTGTTCTTGCATGATAAGAGAGGACAGCAAATGATTCGAGAGAATAACATCGGAGATGTGAAAAATAACGGTTCGTATCTACCAGTGTCTATTCGTTGCCGTCTTTGGAATCATTTGCCTTGTTGCTGCATCGTTTTCGAATCAAACTGAGCCTTCGCATCGCAGCTGTGTCTGCCACTTTGGTTGTCCGTACATGTACGGATTTCAGAATAACAAACTGTTACACGGTTTGTTACGGGGAAGCCTGAAATCATTTCAGTTTGTTTGGGTTTTGGACTGAGTTGGCAGCTGCCTTTCCCATCGGAGAAAAATTGCATGGGTACGCACCGTCCCCCATTCGGTAGGCGTACGTCGGGCCGTGCCAACAAACGAGGTAAACCCCGAGAGGCTGAGACGGCGAGGCCACCAGCCGCGCGGTGCCGATCGAGGCCGACGGGCTATGGACACCCATCCAAATTCCAAATAGGTGAAACAGCCGACGACGACGACGACGCGATGACCAGACCAGACCAACCGCACCGACCGATGGGCGATGGCGCGGTGCACATCACCGGATGCACGCGGCCGGCCGGTACGCGTGAGAGGCCCGTGAGCTGTCAGTCTCGAGCTCGGACGACGACGCAGACGCAGCGACATGCTGTGAGTACGGTCGACACCACTGCCAGTACGCGTCCCACCGGACGGCCGGTGCAGCCACCGTTTGGCTCGACGTCGACGACTGGCGAAGCGGCGTGAGCGACGACGACGACGCGTTCGATGACCAGACCAGACCAACCGCACCGACCGCACGGGCAATGGCGCGATGCACATCACCAACCGGAGCCTGCCGGCCGGTTCGCTGTGGTTGTTTTCTTGGCAAGTTGCAAAGACAATGCCATCCAAACACCAAACTGGTTGTTATCCGGCAATGGCTCAGTAGGTAGCCGGCCTGTTGGTACTACGGTCGACATCCGCTGCCAGGAGAATCCCACCGGACAGCCGGGGTTAGAGCAACTCCATGGAATACCCAACAAAAACACCTAAACGAAATTTTAGAAGCCCAAACGTAAGAATAATAGGGGCAGCAGGGGTTAGAGCAACTCCAAGAGATACCCAACAAAAAACACCCAAACGAAATTTTAGAAGCCCAAACGCAAGTTCGGTCTCCAACAACTCCTCTTTGTTTCTCCCAAAATTATTGCTCCCCCAAATTTCAATGCCATCAAATCTGCAAACTGGTTGTTATCCCCCAATGGCTCCCCACACTTGGTTTCGTTAGCCTGTTGGTAAAATCGCTAGGGCCCTCCCGCGCTGGGAGAATAATAGGGGCAGCAGGGGGTTACGGTTGGCAAAGATACATCGTAAAGATAGTGGGAGGAGGTTTATCGCTACAAAAATTCAAGGAAATATCACCATCCTACTAATTGCGATGCGACAGAACTATAAATTTGGAGTGGAAAATATTGGAGAACTATTGTATGAGGAGCCCCTATATAGTGTTTTTGGGGTTGCAATTTTTTATGAACTCTTGAAGTTGCTTACGGTTGGCAAAGATACTCCCTCCGTGGAGTTTTTAAAACTCCAAAAAAAAATACTACAATTTTAATAAATAATAAATGGTTTTCAAAACCATAAAATTTATATCATGTTGTTTAGATCTAAACTTTTAACAAAATTATTTAGAAATATAAATATTATACCACCCCAGTTTTAAATGGACGATATTGCCACTACTGATTTGATAGAACCAAGCTCGACACTGATGCGGGGGCTGCGCTGCGATAAAGGTGCCTGCGCGCCAGGTCGCCGTCACCCGCCGGCATGCGAGAATAGCATCTGCTCTTTGCGCGACGGCTGCAGGCGGCTGCGGTGCGGTGACCACCTGCGATATCATTTTCAGCAGAATCCCTGCGAAATGGCCGAAAAACCGGTGGCCTCCGCCCCGTTTTCCCACCCCGCGCCGCACCTGCGGTGCGGCAGCCGGCAGTGACGTGCGGCGTGCCCTCCCGCCACCGCCACCTTGATGCCCCGTCGTAATCAACGCCATCGATCCCAAAGCTGCCATCCGTCCCGCGCCCCTGAAGAAAAGGGAACAAAAAGGCTATCGGGCACCCGCATCTGCACTGTGCCTGTGCCTGTGCCTGTGCCGCTGTGCGTGCAGCACCCCCATGACATTCCATCAAACCCATCAACGCCCGAGACCTCAAGTCCTCAACTATTTACATGTTGGACCAAGAGACAGGGACAAAAGTAAAACAGAAGGAATTGATCTTCGATTAGCTAGCCCAAATTAATTATCGACTTTCTCGCCATCGTTCTAGTGAAAATCTTATACTGCTGACGCATTAATTTCACCTTTTTCTTTTTTTATATTATCATTAAGTGAAATCCATTATTGGTCCTTAATTTTTTTTTATTTCTCATCTTGGTCGTGAACTCTTAAAGTGATCGTCTGATTCTTCAACTTCATAAATAGTTCATTCCAAATCCAATTGTTCACAAAAATTAATACTGTGAATGAACCACTTGAAAAAGTTTGAAGGATCTAGATAATTATTCATAAGTTTTATGGACTTAAATAAAAATATGAAAAGGCTGAGACCATGGTGGATTTTAGTATTCCCATTATATTTTGATGTTGGTTAGCTCAATTTTATTATGGTTCCAAACAAAGATGGTTATTGTTTAGTATAAAAAATACTAGATCAATTTTGTTTTTCTTCAAACTAAATGACCATTTCCATCTTAGGTACTGTTTAGTTGGTGTGTTCTTTGTCGTGATTTGTTCACATCGTCACCTGGTTACGTTAGCTTTTGTTTGTTTATGAATAGATGCTAACGGATGTCACGAGAACTGATGCATGTCTTCATGGAGCCATTTACGCCCGATCATGTGTGGTAGCTGATGCGCTCATGCTGGCAACCGCTTCCCATCGCTAAACCAAATAAAATATGCAATCATTTGATTCCATCCCCTTTGAACACCGGTAGCTGCTCCCTTTGTGTTACAATTGATAGTGGTGGAAACCAATCAGCATACTAATGTTCCTTCTCATCGATTCCAGTAGTTCAAAGAGATTATTAGTTACATTGTTTTTCTTCCTTTCAAGTGAAAAGTCATCATGATATAAATTTGGTATATATTTCATATGGAGAAATTTCTTGTCCTTGGTTGTTGGGCGTTGGCAACTTTGAACCATGTAGCTCACCATTAATGTGAAATTTCTCATTACAGTAATTTTAGGAAGGCCCAGGGGCTTCTCAGCATCTTCCCTTCCCAAACGAGAAAAACAAGAGAGTGCGAGCCCACCACCTCCCCTTCTCTCTCCTGTTTCTCTCTCTACGCTCCTCGTCGCGTGCCCACGTCTCCCACACCGCTCCCTCCCTTCCCCTCCAGATCCGGTCTGCCCCGCCGCCGCCGATGTCCGAAGATCCCGCGGGATCCCGCCGCTGGCGGTGCGACCTCGGCGGCGACGAGCGCTGGCTCTCGGGGGCGCCGGCGACGACCACTTCGACCGCCTCCCCGACGCGCTCCTCCTCGTCATCTTCAACCGCATCGGCGACGTCAAGGCGCTCGGCCGCTGTTCCCTCGTCTCCCGCCGCTTCCAGGAGCTCGTGCCCCTCGTCGACTCCGTCCTCGTCCGCGTCGACTGCGTCATCCCCGACGAGCCCCCCTCCTCGTCGTCTTCCCCGTCGGCGCCGTCCTCCCCTACGGCCTCCGTGCGCGCCCGCGGGGTCTTCTCACAGATCGCGCGCATCGTGCTCGGCGGCATCGTGAAGCCCATCCAGGCGCTCGGTCAGATTCTCTCCCCCGCCAACTCCGCCTCCGGCTTTCCGGCATCCTCCGCTTCCTCGCCATCGTCGTCCTCCTCCTCCTCCTTGCCACTGCCTGCTGGTGACGTGTCCCACCACTCGCCCTCGGAGGTGCTCCGCTCCTTCAAGGAGCTCCGCCACCTTCGCATCGAGCTCCCGGCGGGCGAGCTCGGCATGGACGACGGCGTCATGCTCAAGTGGAAGGCTGACTTTGGGTCCACACTGGGCAGCTGCGTCATCCTTGGAGCATCCTCGGCCTCAGCCTCGCCCTCGCCCTCCTCCGCTGGCTCAGATAGCGCGAGCACTGCTCCCTCTGGCGACAGTGGCCGCACCGAGCCTGATGAATGTGACGATTCAGGAAGCATTCCTGAGTCGTTCTACACAAACGGGGGGTTTAAGCTGCGGGTGGTTTGGACAATCAGCTCATTGATTGCGGCTGCCGCTAGGCATTACTTGCTGCAGCCGATCATTGCTGATCACAGGATGCTCGAGAGCTTGGACCTGACAGATGCTGATGGCCAGGGAGTGCTCACCATGGACAAGTGCCAACTGCAGGAGCTGAGGGTGAGACCAGTATCAGCATCTAGGGGCTCACACAGGACGCTCATGCCAGAGCTTAGCATGTGGCTGTGGTACGCACCATGTATTGAGCTGCCTGGGGGGTTGGTGCTGAATGGGGCAACGCTGGTGGCCATCAAGCCAAGTGAGGAAGGAACAGGGGACACAGTCTGGAATGGGACTTCTGATGCAGCCTGGGTGTTGGATGCATTCGAGGAGCCGTATAGGACAGCAGTGAGGATGCTTCTCAAGCGGAGGACCTACAGCCTTGAGATGAATTCATTCTAATATATGGGAAGATGGCACTTTGGAAGCTTCAGATGTGAGAGGTACACTTCAGTTTAATCTGAAATCCAATAGTTGTCTGTTCGGTAGATCAAGTTTTTGTATTCTTGCATAATTGTGAAATACTGGAATGAATACAACCAAGTCACCTCAGCACGCATTTTTGTAAACTGCATGACTCAAAATATATTGGTTAAATTTGTGTGCATACTTAACTTTAGCTGTGTTGCATCTCAGAAGTGCGCAGATTTCTGTTTTAGACTTTTAGTTCATTCAGGTGGAACTAAGTTCTTGGCAGTCAGGACTAGTATTAGGTGGGAAAAAAAATCCTGTGTCCTTTTTTTTTTGCCGAGCTGGGCACTCTGCACCCATATTGATTCCAAGTGGTCTTTGGTGTGTCCTAAAAATTTTTGCCCACACATCAGCTGCTGTATAGTGTACTGAAGCTTATTGTAAAGGCCATTTAGAAGACAGAAGGGCCTGGGCTGCAAACTAAAAGATATGACTAACTAGTTTGCACAATCCTCAAACACTGGCTCCTTGTGATAGTTCCTATTGCTTCCTTGGTAGCTTTGTGCTAGTACCCTCCCTGCTCGTTGACCTTGCCATATCCAAATGCTGTGAGTGTGTGTATTTGTTGTGATCTCACTGCAAATCAACCTTGTTTATCCAGCAGGGGTCTTTGCCTTTCTTGGTGATTTGATTTTCTTTGATAGTTAGTTATTTTTTCAGAGTATTTACATTACTATAACTTCATGTTGGTTACTTGTATTAGTCTGTTCCTGGTTCTGCCGCTACTGACTACAACTGTTAAGTCTAGTATTCTGCTTACTCATTTTAGACATCCGACATGTCTTGATTGGCTATTGCTATGCAATGGCACTTCATCATTCTGAGTCCTCTTTATGAAAGCTTTCAGAATACACCATTATACCTCATCCTAACAGAATCATAGCAAACGCCCTAGCCAGTAGTCCAGAAGTGACTAATGGTAGGTCATACAGTTTCTTGGAGATGAGTCTATAATTGAAAATGATTCTTTTTTTTTTCCTTTTGGTATAAGAGTAACCTTGCATTCATCGAGAAGCAAACAGGTGTAGCAGACTAAGTTTGTTTACTTCCCCAAATCCATTGATAGTTGCTTGCTCTGTTGGGTTGGACTGTCATACTCACTTGACTAATCTGTAGAATTCAGCTGTGTTTACACATACAAATGATTATAACTGATAAGAGCTGTATAGCAAGCTGTATAGCACAGCCCTTCAAGGATTGCCATACCATTACTGGTTTCAAATTTATCCAGTTAAGGAACTGGGAAAATATTAAAGACACTTGAAGCTTGTGAAATTCAAATCGACTTTGGAAAGGATAATAGTGTTTCCATCTCTTTCCATCATGTGGATCTTCAGTATGGTCCGGTTTTCCAATTAGTCTACATAATTTTGTTGTAATTAAGCAAATAACTACTTTCTACAGATTTTCCAAATCAATTTGAGAAACACTTTGCCCTAATCAATTTCAGTAACCCTTTGCCCCATGACTTAGTTCTCATTGCACATTGAATGTCAATCACCAAACTTCATTAGATTTTCTCCTAGACCTGTTTTATGTCATGGTGACAAGAAATCTTCTTTGCAATGGAAGAGCGGTAATGACGGGCCTACTGTTACTTCATGGGTCCTAGCAAACTTTGGAGCCCTCATCAATTTTATCCCAAGTTGATCTTATAGTTTTTTATGTCAAATTCCATTAAGTTTATTCCATTCAATGTTCATTGCCATGTTAACTTGCAAACATATACATGGCAGAAACCAATAAAAAGCAAGAATGGATGGATGTATGCTTCCATTTTGCCTATTGGATTTAGTGTGGTCAACAATTGTTCCAACAACTGCAAGTAATTGTTATGTTTGACGTGGAGTTTTTAGTAAGCAGTATTGAAGTCTGGAAGCCCTTAACCCCCCAGTGAAATTAACACGTGTGGCCTGCTACTTAAATCTTCTTATTTTCTTTTGGCAGGATGTTATTAACTACTGATGTGGAGAAGTTTCTGGATGCCCTTTATGCACCAATCTGCACCTACTTTGAATGTGCCAAGTATGTGCTACTGCATGCCTTCTCTTGTTGGGCATCTGTCAGCTAGAACATGGATGAAATCATACAGAAACTGTGTTAATTTATGATGCTGGAGTTGAAAGGCAAAGCCATAGCTGAGTTAATGGTGTTCTGTGAGATCAGATGTGGTATAGATAGGTTTTTTTCTATATGTATCCACATCAAGGTACTAATCTTATGTAATTTCTACTTTTGATTTGTGGCATTGTGCTGCTTGTTTGCAGAATAGCATCCAATGTGCTCTGTACATCAATGTGTGTTAAGGGACTCGTAGATTTGGCATCAGCGAAAGCTATAAAATCGTTGCTGGTACTTAAAATGGGTTCGGAATTGTTGTATCCTTATACCGTGAATCTAGAAATGTTGTAGCCCTATATGATGTGAATCTGTGTGTGTCATCCAGTGTGTTATGTGGACAGGGTCGAGAATTCTGCATCAATTTTAGCGATGTATCAGAAACTGAAGTTCAGATTAGGTTCAGACTGTAGTTGCGCACCCAGATGAATGGGTGGATCATGGATGATGAGCGTGGAGAAAGAAGCATCTTTCCTACAGCTAGGTAATAGCTGGATGGAGATTCATGTGGAGAAATGAGAGAAGGTAATGGCTAGATAGAGATTCATGTGGGGAAAAGAGCGAGAATCGATTTATATTGATCCAAGTCACAGGCCGGTTGATCAGCACCTTAGAAACTCGCTACCTTTGCTCGTTCAGGATTTTTTGTTTTCAGGAAATGGTGGTCTGGCGTTCTACTCACTGGCTCTGATTTTTTTTTTCCCCAAAGCTTTTCTTGCGCAGCTTGTTTTTAGTCTGACATATTGCGTAGCGTGATGCTTGAAATTTCTTTGGCTTTTCTCGGATTTTGAAGCTGCAATTTCGTTGCTAAACAAGGTGGGGTAAGACCAAGTAGTACGAGCATAGGGAATGGTCAGGCATTTGAAAGTTTTGAAACGCAGGGCAACTTCATGAATTGTTAACGTCAATGGGAAAGTCAGCCCTGACTTCACGATGAACAGTGCGACACCTTGACATCTTACTGTCTTTGGCTGAGCTGAAATGAACTACTACTGAATGGACAGATCAAAAAGAAATGAAACCAGCAAGGAAGAATCGACAGATGGGTCCGACTGTCACACACCATTCATTTCCGAGCTCCCTGTTATGCACGACATTAGGAGCACAAGTGAAAGAATGCCCCCTTGGAGACGCGGTTTCGAAGGACCCAGATGAAATGAAAGATGAACATGTGTTGTGAAATACAGGCAGTGGTGGACGAAGTGAAAGTTGAGCATGTGTTTGTTTGTATGGAGGTGAATGAGATGGGCCATCCTGGATGGACGGAACCTGGTTGAGCAGAGGATGGACGGGACAAATCTGGGGTGGGATGTTATATGTTGATTGTTTGGTTACCTGACTCATTATCATATTTTTTGGGCGTGATGGTACAGTTTCTGGGTGAGATGGTATAGGTTTATTGTTTGGTTACCTGACGATACATGATTTTTGTTCGGATGGCAATATGGTATGAGTTGGTAAAAAAAAAAACAAGTCCATGTTTTTGGGAGAAATTGGTTGTAAAACAACAACAATCAAGAATTCACCACAATTCGGATCTACATTATGTTATATTAAAAGGTCCCTACTATAATTACATTCCATATTTGCCATACAACAAAAAGGCACTCTGTAGTCTGTCCAGGTTGTTCCATACAGAGTCACACACTAACACTACCACCCTCCATACTACCAGGCCATCACACTGCATAAGTTTGTGTTCATCCATAGTGATTGGACCAAAATACCACCACATCATCAGGGTGCCTACATTAGTTCGGACCTATGATTCTTGATGTACCTAGCCACCCATATAACTTTGCTAGAAAGTTGAGGCAGTGCATAAAATGCCCTTGCGAGTGGAGGATTCTCACACAGATAAGCATAGTAGTGCTCAAGATGTGCCTCATCAAACCCTGGGATGCTCTTTAGCTCTTCATACAAACCCCTTTGGAACAGGAAGGTCAGGTTGTTCAGAAAGCCTTTTTATAGATGAAGCAAGTTCCCCAAGGCTCCGACTCATTATCACAACCAAGTCATCATCAGTATATATTCTCTGCTTCTTTGGTGGTGGCAGTTTAGTACCTGAGGACTCTGCACCATTGTTGCCTGAGTGTGTTCCATCATCAGCACCAATTTGTTCACTTGGCTCACTAGACGTGGGTCTTCGTGCATTATCTGTTCCAGTCACAGTTGGTGCATTATATGTTCCAGTCACAGTTGGTGCATTATCTGTTTCAGTCACAATTGGTCCGTTATCTGTTTCAGTCACTTCAACACCAAGTGGCTCATTTGATCCTTTAGCATATGCACCGGTTTCAGTGACAGTTGGTGCACTAACTGTTTCAGTCACTTCAACACCAAGTGGCTCATTTGATCCTTTATTATCATATGCATTGGTTTCAATCACAGTTGGTTCATTATTTGTTTCAGTCACTTCAACACCAAGTAATTCATTTGATCGTTTAGCATATGCAGCGGCTGCCAAACTGTTTCCAGATATAGTGGCCATCTCATGATAGTGCTCAATCGGAACGTTCAAGTAGTTGGCATCTTCACGGTGGTCCTACAAGTCAAAACCCATATCATGGCATGAACAATATGTGCTGCCTAAAATTGCAACAAACAAACTGCAAGAAGATGCTGGTTACTTGCCTTAATATGATTATTGTAGTGCTCTGCGTCAAGACTGATTATGCAATTATGTTCATCCCAACGAGCCCCTTTCAAGTTCTTCAGCTTCTCTATCTTTGCATAAATCCTTTTCCACTTCCTAAGATGGTTACCAACCTGTCCACCGGTGCGCTGGACACCCAGCTTCTCATACAAAGCTCTAGCACAACTGTTATGATGAACTTGCTTGAAGCCACTTGTTGTTTTAGTTCCACTGGCAACTAGGTCAGCCAAATATTTGAGTACAAAACTAGACATTGCATTGGACCAATAGACCTGTCCAGCTCCACCCTTGCCTGCCATGTCGTCCCCATGTTGCTCTAGGTCCATCTCCTGTGATGTTGTAAAATATGACAATGAGCACCAAGATAAATTGTTACAAAGACTCAACAGGGGAAAAAAACATGCAGGGATGTAGTAAATAAGAGAAAAGAACACACATTAATTAATATAAACAGCCCAAGGTCCTATTGTTGCAATGACAATACTAAAGATTTGTTCACAACATCAGCAATACTTCACATTAACAAAACAATCAGGGCAAGCTTATTACATAAAAGCACTATATATTAGTTGTCATGGTGATTTTAACGATCTGCCCACATTCTCTCAGCAATCATTTATCTCTTTTCTATCAATAACATATGGCCATTTGCTTGTTCTCGTGCTGTCCTCCGTGGCTATGGTGTACTCCAATTGTCCTCTGGTAGAATGAAAATTGAAACCTACAGCAGCCAACACATTTTGGTATGCAAAAGACTTCCTACGATGAAAGGAAGCCTCCATAGACTCACTAATAGATGTTCTTATATCTTTTGTCCCATCAATGGCTCCAATACAATCCTGTATGGTCAATATTATTACAAAAATTTAAAAACCACAAAATTTGACCACATAAGTGTGAGGACAATTGGGTTGTTATACATTAAAATATGAATTTCATGTTGGGCCCCCTGCAATTTTGCATGGGGTATCCAAAAAAGGTTGCAAATAAGCTCATTGCTTAGTTCCCCGATGGCATGTAGGACAAGGTTGGAATTTCTGCTAACTGTTTCACCTGACCTAAAAGTAATTAGCCCTAACTAGCTAATTTCTTAGGTTGTGTCCGACTATACTCATGAACATGGCTACTTATTCCTCAATATTACATGGACAGCATCATGGAACAAAGAGAATTAAAATAAAATTGACTAACTAAACAAAAGACTTTTACAAGGATAATTTTGGTGCAACCTGTATTATCCAAAACTCTTGTGTTTAGATAGTCAATGATATTTTAATTCCTTTATTCCATCGGCCATTAAGTAATATGCAAGTTTTTTTTTTAAAAAAAAAAGGTAATACTCTCTTTGTTCCATGATGCTGTCCGTGCAAAATAAGTTGCAGCAATAACGAGCCAAATGTTTTTGAGAATATGCCTGTCCTCCCATTTACCTGTCCAAGGGAATGCAAACACTATATGAGTTTGAGCTATGCTTTCTTTATAAGGAGGTAATATCTTATAATTGATCTAGATCCATGTGTTTTTTTTTAATTAATTACAAATAAATTAATTTTTTTGAAAAAGGAAAAAAAAACATCCAATAGCCCCCCTAATCATTCTTCTAAAATCCTCCATGCCTCCATCTACCACAATCACAAATCACAAATGATAAATCACAAATTACATATTACAAAAGACAAACTTTTTCTATAGAAAAACAAATACAATTTTTTTTGTTCCTACTAGCTTCCCCATTCAATCAAATTTCATATTACAAACCTGACAATTTTTTCAAATGAAAAGATGGGCAAATACAAAAATCGCCTGTTCTCGGGGAGCGGGCAATGCCCGACGGCGGCGTTGGGTACCGGAGAGGGTTGGTGGAAGATGAAAATGACGAGCACCGGACCCGCGACGTCATTGGTACACGCTGCTGGACGCGCCAATTCGTGTGTTTTTTAGCGATAAAATTGGGACATGGGTGTTGCCGCAGCCTTCCACAAAAAAAAACTACCATACAAACTATTTTTATAAAATAAAAATTCAATAAATACTATTTTTTCCCGTCTACCATTGGATCGGAATAAATGGATGGTCCCATTTGCAATGTCCAAGGGAATGCAAACACTATATGAGTTTTGATTTAAAAATGAGAATATAATCCACTGTTAACAAGGACTGAATGGCTTCTACGCTAATGCAACACATGAGAAATCAGGGAGACGAGTCCGGAATCCGGAATCCAACAAATCAACCTGTGTTAACTTCGGAATGGATCCCCTATGAGAACTTGAGGTTGGGAAAAACAAAACCGCAAACCCCCTGGGCCTCTGATTCACTCAATTCCAACCATCAGGCAGCACGCCACGTAACCCTAGCAGCTAGAGAGAGTGATCACGAGGAGGGGTCAATCAATCACCTGCGGAGGCGTCGCCATGAAAGAACTGCCAGGTGCCGGCAGCAGGCCAGCAGACCGTGCGGCTCCGGTGGGGTTCCCGCGGGTGGGAGGAGAGCCGAGTGCCCGAGTCGCCGAGAGAAGGGGGGAGGGACGGGGAGGGGGCGGGGGGAGGCGCTCCGTCCCGGACGGCATCGTTCCCGCACGGGATGATGCGGCATCTAGAGAGAATATTCGATGCATGCATGGCTCAGTCCCAGCGAGCTGCTCCTGACATGCCAAAGCCTGGTGGGCCGATCCCGCGCACTGCTCCAGTCCACCTGCAGTGCCGCCCGAAACCGGCTACGGGCCGCGGCCGCATGCAGCTAGCGGCCCAGCCCATCCCGCACGCGGCTGTACGTGGACAGCGCTAAAAACACTTGCCGGCGTCAGTGATACTCCTATGTGTCCGAGCGGCGTAGCACAACAAAAACATGCTGACAGCCGCGGATCAGATCTGCGAACCCATTTTATTACATTAATAACCACTTGCTCGACGTATCGAATAGTCGATCCGATTGATTGCAAGCGTCCACCGGGCGATCCACGCTGCTCTCGTGGCTTCCTGATCTTGCTGACGTTGTTCACCACGGTACAATATAATTTGGACCCCGTTTGGATTCCCCTCCCCTGCGTTGCACAATCCAGCTTATGCAATATCCGATAGGAACCAAAGACCAAACGCTCAGTCCAGCCTCCTCAACTTTCACGATATGACAGGTTTAGGTCTTCTTTGGCTGTACACAAATAAATCTCAATCCACATGAGTTAAGGTAGATTAGAGCATAACTTCAACTATATTTCACTTCAATCCTTTTGAAACCACGTGAATTGAAGTGAATTTGTGTGCAGCCAAAACAATCCCTTAAAAAACCTGATTTCCAGTAGCTTGTAGTAGGAAACAAAAACAAAAATACCCTTGTTGCACTATCAAAAAACTTAACGGTGCCACCAAGAAATCATGCCAAACAGAGATTTTTATTTTTTTTTTCTACCTACAACAGCATTTTCGCTTTTTTTTCTACCCACCACAAGAGCATTTCTATGAATAAATATCAATAGCCAAATACTTAATCAAAAGGTTGAACGGATGTACTCCCTCACTCACACAAGTCAATTTTAACCAAATATATACTACAAAAATATTAATATTTATGGTATATAAATGGTATCATTGAATATATAATTAAATATTTATTTATAATTAATCTATTTAGAGATACAAATATTGTTAATATTTTCTATAATCTGTTCAAACTTAACGAGTCCATATGTATACTTCCTTTATGAGATGGAAGATCATGTTTACTTTAGCTTATCAATATTGAAATATTATTTCTTTTAAAAAATAACTCATTCAGCTTATCGGTCGATTTATATTTTCTCAGAACACCTAGTTTTCATCACATGGCATGCATATTATTATCTAAATAAAATTACAAATGGTCAAAACATCGGTCGAGACGGCCCTAGTCTACCCAAGAGAAAGAGTCTGGGACATCGGCACATCGCTGACATCGGCCTCTGCATCACAGCACGCACGGCGAACCGTCCGCCCGTTCGTGCGCGTCGTCGCGGCAGACAGGACAGCGGTGGCCTGCTCTTGCACGACGCTCCAGGCCTCCCGGACGTGCCGCTCCTCGGTGAGCGAGTTGCCGATGGCGCAGCGCAGAATGTACATGCCGCCGACCACGGCGGAGCTCATGTACACGCGCCCCGTCGCGTTCACCGCCTCGAGGAGCCTCCGGTTGAGCTCGTTGCCAGCCGCCGCCGCCGCTTCGTCGCCGTCGCGGGCGCGCTTCTCCCGACGACCACCGCGGCGGCGGCGGGGACGCGCAGCCGGAAGCACACCAGCGCGAACTGCCTCGGCACGGGCACCTCGAACCGCGCGTCGCCGCGCACCATGGCCTCGAACGCGGCGGCCATGCGCACGTGGGCGCGCACGAGGCCGCGCAGGCCTTCCACGCCGTGGCAGCGGAGCACGAGCCACAGCTTCAGCGCACGGAACCGGCGGCTCAGCGCGACCTGCCAGTCCTTGTAGTCCACCACCACCGGGGCGTCGCCGCCGTCCTGCTGCGCCTGCGCCGCCGACGGGTCCTTGAGGATCACGTCGTGGTCGGTGCCGAGCGCGGCCGTCAGCGCCGCCGGCTGCCGCACCCAGAGCGCGCAGCAGTCCATGTTGGCGAGGAGCCACTTGTGCGGGTTCGTGCTGAACGAGTCGGCGGCCTCGACGCCCGCGACGGCGTGGCGGAACTCCGGGCACACGCACGCGGCGCCGGCGTAGGCCGCGTCCACGTGCACCCACACGCCGCGGCCCGCCACGGCGGCGCACAGCTCGCGGATAGGGTCGACCGCCGCCGTCGGGGTGGTCCCTACGGTCGCGCACAGGAACAACGGGACCCTGCCCGCGGCCTCGTCGGCGCGCACCGCCGCGGCCAGCGCCCTGGGCGAGAGGGTGAAGCCGGTCTCCCTGGACGTCGGTATCTCGCGGCAGTTTCCCCGGCGAATGCCGGCGATGCGCGCGGCCTTCTGGAAGGAGAAGTGGGTCTGGTCGGAGCAGTAGACGACGAGGTCCCCAATCCGCTCCTCGCCCACCTCGGCGAGCTTCCGGTCTCTGGCGGCGACGAGGGTGCAGAGCATGGCCTCGCACGACGTCCCCAGCAGCGTGCCCCCGCCGCCTCCGGAGAAGAGCAGGCTCCCCGGGAGGTGCAGCGCCTTGCCGAGCCAGTCGGTGACGACGACCTCGAGCTCGGTGGCGGCCGGCGAGGCGGCCCACGTGAACGGGTTCACGTTGAGCCCCGCGGCGAGGGCCTCGCCGAGGGCGCCCACGTTGCTGGCCGTGGCCGCGAAGTGCGCGAAGTGGCGCGGGCTCTGCCAGTGCGTGACGCCCGGCAGGATGAGGTCGCGGACGTCGCGCAGCGCAGCGGCGAGAGCGTCGGGCTCCGGCCGCGCCGGCGCTGCCTCGGGAAGCTGCCGCGCCAGGAACCCCGGAGCGACGGCCGGGCGCACGGGGTACTCGTCGATGCGCGCGTAGTAGTCGGCGATGAAGTCCACGACTAGGCGTCCCTGCCTGCGGAACTCGTCGGCGTCCAGTAGCGGCGGGTGAGGAAGAGAAGGCATGGCAATGGCGACGGGGGCAGCAGCCGGGGTGGTGCCGCCGCCGGTGACTGCGGTGGTAGTGTCGGCTTGGTTCAGGATGGCCATGGCAGTTTGGCAGGACGAGACGCCGTGGTGAGCTAGAGTGTGGTGGAGCAGTGTTGCCTCTTGGCAGGTCGTTTTATACATGCAAGTGCAACAGAGAGAACAGAGAGGCGGGTGCATTTAATTTGAACGCGCGCGCGCGGCAGCGGCGCGCATGAGGGCGTGGCGCGATACTGCCCCCGGATGCCACATACGATACGAGACGCCAATTTGTGGTCGCATCTTCTTTGCCGGCCTGTCAACAACGAGACGTCAACAAATAAGAGCCTCGTATAGACGTGCATGCATGTCACGCTAGTACGATACATAAAGCACGTGTGCTACGTTGTTACACACGGCAGGCACCAACCCTTGACCTGCTTATAGTGACGGATCCTTGGCTATTTTTCCTATCTTATTAGCATATACTTCCTCTATTCCATATTACAAATCATTTTAATTTTTTTGGTTCATCCAGACATATTATTATATCTAGATACATAGTAAAATAGATGTATCAAAAACGTTAAAGTGACTTATAATTTCAAATGGAGGGAATACTTTCTTCATCTTTGTCTTATATACCTTTAAAATTTTTCGGTGCATAAAAAAAACATGATGTTTTAGTTTTGTCCTAGGTCAAATTATTTTGATTTGTACCAAACCTATAGAGAAATTTACTAATATTTATGACACCAAATATACTATAGAAATACATCGTGATTCTTATTTGGTAATATAAACATTTGTATTCTAGTATATAAATTCGGTCAAAATTTAGATAGTTTGATTTAGGATAAAACTAAAACATAAGTTTTTTTGGGACAGAAGGGGAGTATAACCGTCCTCAATATGTCATTACAAATCCCGCCTGCCCTGAGTGAGACCATCAGTGTGGATGCTAGTGCATGTTTATGACAATTGGCTGTAGCAAAAAGATATCATGCAGGTATGCTCAAAGATAACATGCAGGACCAGATATCCATATTTCAAATTGTTGTTGTTGTCTCCCATGAATTTTACAACACTGTTAATGACAATTAGGTGCAGCAAAAAGGCACTTCCAGACGTTGTAAATGCATTCATGTCCGAAAAACTAAAGAAGCAACTAAAATTATAGGGTATAGATAAAAAACTAAAGCTAAAAATACCCATATATGGCTTTTTCTTACTAACATTTATGAAAACAAATAGATATACTATAGAAATACATCGTATGATGATGAATCTAACTATCCTTGTTCGCTAATATAAACATTAGTTTTATAGTATATAAATTCAATTAAAATTTAGATATTTTGACTTATGAGAAAACTAAAATATAAGTCTTTTGGGAGAGTAAAATGCAGAACATGTCCCTAAAGTTGTCTGCATATGTTACATAGATCCCCTAGAGTCTCAAAATACATTTATGGACCCCTAAAGTTAGTTTGGGTCTCATTCAGGTCCAAACGATCGTTTACCTGATCTGTTAGCTCACGTGGCATGTTGAGTCAATGCTTACTTGGACCTGATAGCTGGGACCCACATGTTAGTAGCAAGGCTCCAATTTTTTTGAAAAAAAAAACATACCTTTTCCATATGACCTTGGATGTAGATGATTTTTATATATAAGTTATAGCCCTCGATGACAGCCAATTTTTTTAGTTTTAAAAGTTTTCATTTGAGATTGTTAAGATGGTCAAAAAATCAATATAAAGTTTTAGCAGCAGATCAATCACATACCAAAAATCATATCTTTTCCATACGGTCTAGGATCAAGATGATCATTATATTAAAGTTGTAGCTCTTGATGTGATCTATAGATTTTTGGTTTTAATATTTTGCACTGAGATCGTTATGATGGTAAAAAAATTAAGATAATTTTTCAGCGACATTCAGTCACGTACCCAAAAATTCATATATTTTTCGTACCACTTCGGATGAAGATGATTTTTATAAGAAAGTTGTAGCTAAAAAATTTTAGTTGATTTTTTCATTTGAGAGAAATTGTCAAAAAGTTAATATAAAATTTTAGTAGCATATTAATTGCATATCAAGCTTGTGGTTTTAGAAAAAAGTCATATCTTCTTTGTATGGCGTCGAATGAGGATACTTTATATATGCAAATTCTTTCTCTCAATTAATAAGATCTACGAATTCATAGTTTTATTTTTTATGATTTAAAGTCATAAAAATGGTAAAAAATAATATAAAATTTCAAGAACATATTTATTGCGTACTAGAGCATACTCCCTCCATATTAAAAAGATAGTCGTTTTTTACAATGACACAGTCTCCAAAATATAACTTTGATTTTTATTTCTATAAAAATATTTACCAAAAAGTTATATATGTATATTTTTATGAAAATATTTTTGAATACACGTCTATTCATATGGTTTTTTGCATCTCCAAACTTAACAACTCAGAGATTATTCATGATTTATATTCTTAATGTTTGATCCAAACTTTATCCAAAACTACTTCCTTTTCGATAAGTAGGGAGTATATTCTTAGAAAAGTCATATCCCTCATGTATAGCGTACTAGAGAATAATTTGTTTTTCTGACTGAGTATAGTATGTAACGTGACATGTTCACGTGTGTCATGATATCTGATACGATAATTATATATATAACATATGGTTCATAGAGTTGGTAGAGTAATAGGAAATTGCTTGAAATGTGTATCATGACATCTGATCAACGGCTAGGACTTAAAAATTAGATACTGCATAAATGCCATTGTCGTGTATTATATATTTGTTATCATACACGAAAAGTAATTATATACAAAAGATCGGAAGATGAGAAACGTGCTACGCGTAATGTCACCTGTACCATGTACATAGCCTCTAACGTAGCCTACGTACTACATGGATCTTTGAACGACCTTGGAAACAAATGCAGGTACACGTACCAATCACGCGGGAACAACGGGGAAATAAAAAATCATCTAGTTAAATGAACACGGCTCAGTCATCCACATCAACGTTGGGGGCGTGGTGGACATCGATCGTATCACCAGTATCTTAAGGCTTCAATTCCAATCAAAATTTTACTTTGGCCGAGTTATTACACACGCATGCGGATGTGGGCATTTTATCAGGGGTTAATTTTTTATTCAAAGTAACAAAGAAAACAGTATTGCGCTTGTTACTTATATTATCCGTGTCGTCGTCAGAGATCAGTGGCAACAGTTTTATTCCATGGCGATTTGTACACTCGTTGGTTGGGGGTACAGTTTATGACAATTCCAGAATTGTTAAAAACAAAAGACATTCCAGAAGTTGTAAATGCATTCATGTCCGAAAAAACTAAAAGAAACATCTATTTTAGGGGTATAGATAAAAAAGCTAAAGCTAAAAATACCCATATATGGCTTTTTCTTTCAATAAGGAATGCGTACATGAGCTAAAAAATACCCATATAAAGCTAAAGGCTCTCATAACATTACTGCCCCACCGCTACAGAAAATTGATAGGTCACCGATGCATGCAGAATATAGCCATATACACCAAGCCAAATGGGTGGTCCATATGTACAATACTTGTGTAGTTGTGCAGGGAGTATGCAAATAATGTTTCAGTCTCGGACTAGTCCTGCTTTGTTTCCACGCACGTGATAAAGGAAAAACACATGTGCCATGCATTTGTCTTTTTTCGATGGAAGATCTCATTCGTAGATTTTGCGTGCCTGATTATGTGTATGTAGTTGGTCTCTGATATATGTAAACAAATGAGTATGCATTTGATAATAGCAAGGAATAAAGTTAGAATTCAGTAAATAGCATTTTGTGCATAAAATAAATATTGTCTATCAACTACAACTAATGAGTTTTAGCATGTATGCATAAAGTGGAGCTCGATCTTTCACGAGTTCTTTGTTGCCATGAACTACTCTGAATCTAGAAGTAAAAATAACTGAATTCGTTCATAGACATTCAAACATTCGAAGAAACTGTTGAGGTGTACAATTGTACTCACGTGAAAGACTAAGACAAACCTCTATAACCGTGTCCAGATAAGGGTTGCTCAAGTCCCCAAGGCTAAATCCCATGAATGATAGGATCATGAGCCAAGATACTACACCCCGAGCAGAATCCATGTGCTTCCTTATCTTTTTTTTTTTTTTTTCAGAATTATGTCACCGCAAGTTACTAGGCCTGCCACACCCATACATGAATAATATCGGCCCGCATGACAGAAAACGAGGTGGGAGTCCGACCCACTCCACTTAGCCAACCCCAAAGCGGCCCGCTACCGCTGTTGCATATTTAGAGGACGCGGCCCGCGGCCCGCGGCGTGCCCATGATTCCGCAAAGCGCGAACCCGCCAGCTTGCGAAAGAAGGAGCACCAAAATTTTTGAACGAAAAATTTGGAGGGAAAGCTCCCGCCAAGATAAATACCATTTCCCCGAAACCCACTTCTTTCCTCCTCCAGAATCCAGACGCGAGATCAGATCAGAAATCTCCAAAGCGCAAGGGAACGCAAGAGTCGTCGAGAGGATCCGGAGCGAGGTGGAGGGATCGAGATGGCGGACGTGGGGAGCCTCGAGAGGATGGGCCGGGAGCTCAAGTGCCCCATCTGGTAACGCCGCCGCGCTGCTCCTCCCGTTTCCTCTTTTTCCTTTCTTGGATAGGACTGGATTCCTCTTCTTTTGTTCGTGTATCTGACTGCTCGTGATCTTTTGATGAGGCTTGCGATTTGCTGTTGTACTAGCTGAAATATTTCTTGGTTTTGGCAGCTTGAGCCTGCTCACTTCGGCGGTCTCCATCACCTGCAATCACGTCTTCTGCAAGTGAGTCCGATCCCTCGTTCCTCCCCGGTGGATTTAGTTGCGGCTGATAGTCTTGTTCAATCTGGTCTCTTGTCTCACATGTCTCTTGTTGCAGCGTCTGCCTGACGGAGTCCATGAAATCTGCTTCCTGCTGCCCCGTTTGCAAGGTCCCGTTCCGCCGGAGAGGTTAGTCCGTTAGTGCAATCATTTTTGCCATAGCTAAATTTGCATACCTTTGATTTTAGTGATTAACATGTTTAATTAATAATTGAAGAAATTCCAAATCCCCACAAGGTCACAATAATGAAATTTGCACCATAATGACCTGTTAGGCTTCATTTGGTGTATGTCATTTCCAATAAAAATCCAGCATTATCCAATTTTGATGAAAGTTGAAATGACTGTATAAAAATCACTGCATATTATGGTCTTTTACTTACAGAAATACGGCCAGCGCCTCACATGGACAATTTGGTGGCCGTTTTCAAAAGCATGGAGGCTGCAGCAGGTACTAGTGTTGTGTCAACACAGCTGACTCCACCCAAAGTTGCAGGTAACTAGAGATGTTTAGTTTCTGTTTCGCGGTACATGAGCAAGATTTAGTTATTTACAGTGGTTGTTTTGCATCTGTCTTTGTACTACATATGTTGAGTCTATTTGATCATATTTGCTGTTTAGCATCTTTTCTCTCTAACAATCGAAATTCAGAGAAAGTAAATGACAGTATTAGACTTACTGTCTTCCTTTTACTTGAAATGGATCAGAGTGTGGTGGGAACAGTGCTGGGAAGCCTAAAAAGTCGAAGAAAAAGAAGTCACCATCCAAGAATACAACCAAAGCTACTGCAAAACCTTCAATCTCCAAGAATAAAAGAATACACGTGACACCATTCCCTGAATCTGAGACGCCCATAAGGCCCAAGAAGGTTATGAAGTCTGATGAGCAAAAAAGTAAGCTGAATGGCAATGTTAAAGAGGATAAAGACAAAATTGTGAATTCTGATATACCAGAAAGCCCTAGATTGTCACCTTTTTTCTGGCTGAGGGAACAAGAGGAAAATGAAGGTGGCACTGCTGAAACTTTGAGTGAACCACTATCATTGGACACACCCTTGCGTCACAATGCACCTACCTTTAGTGACATTATCAAAGATTCTGATGATGAAAGGCCTAATGATATAACTCCTAATGTAAGTTACTTTGAACATGTTTTGCTTTTTATTTTTCTTCTTTTTGGTTTCTTGATTCAACTGTTGTGCTTACCGTTTGTTTACATGTGTTGCAGAGCAAAGCTGAGATTTCAGAAATATTTGACAGTGAAATCTTTGAATGGAGCCAAAGACCTTGCTCACCTGAGCTGCATTCTACCCCGCTGAAAAGTCAGGTATTTTGGTTAACTGAGGCAGAGACTTTATTTTTGTATATATACATGTATTTGACTCATCTGTTTTGTTTGTTCAGGGTAAATTGAAGAATATTCTAGATCAAATCACAGAGGTGGATGATGGTGAAGATATGAATCTTGATGGTTCATTTGATAAGTTAGACCATGAAAGTAATGTAGCTCAGCCTTGCAATGCTGAAGTTAAGAAGAAAAAGGTAGCAAGACCTAGGAAAAGAAAGAATTCAAAACTGCCCAGTTGTGGCAAACTATTTTTTTCTGATGCTGAGCACCAAGTTGTAAAAATCCCAGAAAGTATTGCTGCAAAGCCACGGCAAAAGGACGGCAGTAAAAAAGAGAGGAATACTTCAAATGGAGGAAACAAGGTCTCTGGCAACAACAGTAGAGCTGTCTTCTCTAGTGATAATTCTATTGATACATTATCCCCTCATCAAGCAGGTGGTTTGGGTAATGAAGTACCTGGGAACCAGCTTTCAGAAAAAATCCCAAAAAAGGATACAAACAGTCGAAGCAAACTTGAAATAGCAGGGGATAGTGCATCGAAGACTGCAGAGAATAAATCTGAACAAAGAGGGAAGCGAATCAGAAGAATTTCTGATGGTGCTGTAGCTGAAAATATAAGAATTCTTTCAGAGGTTGAAAATGAAACAGAATCGTTTCAGCTTCACAGTGTCACAAAAGACTGCACCCAACATAAACCCTTGGATGGTAGAAGTAAAAAAAACAACATTGGTCCAAATACACCAAGCATTTTACCTGGGAGGGACCAATTTAGCATTGGTCCAAATACACCTAGCATTTTACCTATGAGGTGCCCATTTAATGAGGCCATACACACAGTTCCTTCAGTAAGGAATGTCTCTGTTAAGAATGGTGGTGCGAAACCCATTGAACAACCAGATTACTTAGGAACTATCAGATCATGCACTGCACGCAATGCTGTCCTGAAGAAATGCGAGAGTAAAACTTCTAAGCTTTCCTGTGGTTTCTGCCAGTCTGATGATATCACAGAGGTATGTGTGCACACCAGACAAGTCGGTTTGCAAAGTCTTTTCCTTAAAGTTACAAATCCTTTCCTTTAGGAACAAAAATAACCAAAATTTCCTTTTTGTTCTGAAGGCATCTGGAGAGATGGTTCACTACCATAATGGAAAGCAAGTACCTGCAGCATTTGATGGAGGGGCTAGTGTAGTACATTGCCACAAAAACTGTTTGGAGTGGTATGCTGCCCCTTTCTAATAGAATTTTATATTGGACAAAACTTTAGTTTTCCATATCCCTGGCTAATTCATGCACATGATTTTTCTTCCATCAAAGGGCTCCTGATGTCTACTTTGAAGATGACTCTGTCTTTAATCTTACAAATGAGCTGGCCAGAAGTAAAAGAATCAAATGTGCTTGCTGTGGAATTAAAGGTGCTGCACTTGGATGCTTCGAGATGAGTTGTCGAAAAAGCTTCCATTTCACCTGTGCTAAATTAATCCCAGAATGTAGATGGGATAATGTAAGTTCATATCCTGTTGTTACACTAGTTTTTTTTTTTTTAAAAAACATGGCAGGAGCTTGCCTCTCAATTAAGATAGGAATAGGAGTTTATGTACAGAATGTCCGAAGGCCTAAGGGCCCCAAAGGGCACACAACGAGCACACATTCTACGCTATGGGAGCACAAATCACACTAATTGGAATTGTTATTGAACACCGAACTAGCTTCTTGAATGTTTTGCAAAGTCCAGCACTGTCACCTTATATTCTGATTTTTCTCTTTTTTGCTGACAGGAAAACTTTGTGATGCTATGCCCTTTGCACCAATCTTCAAAGTTGCCTAGAGAAACTTCTGGGTTGAAAAAGAAGTCGCATAGGAAACTAACACCAAAAGGGTATTTTCTAGTGTTTACGGCATGTCAGTTTAAAAATCTAAGGTTGATGAAGATATGGATATTTACTGTAACATAACCGTTTTACAGGCCATCTCAAGTAAACACTAGTCAATGTCATGGTAATAAATGGACATGGCCATCTGGATCACCACAGAAATGGGTTCTCTGCTGTTCAGCCCTTTCTGCTACTGAAAAGGTGGTTTCTAGTGTCCTTAGTTTCCTGATAATCTTTATTATACTTGTTTCATATGCATTTCAACTGAAACAAAATGAACAAATCCTTCAGGGTATTGTATCAGAATTCGCAAAAATTGCTGGTGTGCCTATCTCAACAAGTTTGGAGTCCTAATGTTACCCATGTTATTGCATCAACCAACATGTCTGGTGCATGCAAGCGCACACTGAAGTTTTTGATGGCAATCTTGAATGGCAAATGGGTTATCTCCATTGACTGTAAGTCTGTTTTATTACCTGCTGGAATGATCATTAATGCATTACATCTGTGCAGAACAGTTTGCGCTTGACAATTGCTGCCCTTTGTTGCTAAATACTGACTTTATTTCACAGGGGTTAAAACTTGCATGGAACTTATGGAACCAGTTGATGAAATGAAATTTGAAGTTTCCGCTGATGTACATGGGACTGCTGAGGGTCCCAGGTTAGGCAGACAACGAGTTATCAATAAGGTTAGAGTATTTTCCGTTGTTATGTACTCCACCTAGTTGTCTCATTATCTACAATGTCACTGCCAATAATATCAGTACAATGCCAGGTTAAGGACATTGTTAGCATGAGCATGGATATTTTCTAGTAATAACATTTTGTTCCTTATTCTGCAGCAACCTAAATTATTCGATGGTATTGAGTTCTATCTCCATGGAGATTACACCAAGTCCTACAGGGGCTACCTGCAAGACCTTGTGGTTGCAGCCGGTGGAACTGTCCTGCAGAGGAAGCCTGTGTCAAGAAATCAGCAGAAGTTGCTTGACGACAGCTCCCTCATCCTCATCGTCTACAGCAACGAGAATCAAGACAATGCAAAACCAAGATCAAGGGATGGCATCAGTACTGGTCGTAGCCAAGCTGATGCTCAGGCTCTGGCCTGTGCCTCTGGTGGCAAAGTTGTGAGCAGCTCATGGATCATCGACTCCATAGCAGCTTGCAACATTCAACCTCTTTAAGTTATAGCTTTCGATGCTGACCTAAATGTGTATTTGCATGCATGGTAGATTCGGTAGATTGAGTAATGGACAGAAAATAGTCTATGTGTTAGCATGAGACTTCATCTTGATGAAAACGCCAGTTTTTTATCATACCATAGTTACTCCTCTGTTTTAATTAAAAGCAGTGCCATAATTTCGAGTTTGTATCAGGCTGTTATACATAGTGACCTCAGCTGAATTCAGTCTGGTGAAATCGGCTAGCTGTTCAAAAGACATGGCCTCGGCAGCTAATTATCTGTGGGAATTTGTATGTTACTCGTTTAACACATCTATGAAGCAGCAAGCCCCCTGCTATTTGATGAAATTGTAATGCCAACCAAGTGGAAAAAGTCGTGAATAAGTGCAACACATAACAAGAGTTGTATCAAAATTATGATAAGTTACACTGCAGCTGCCAATCAAAGCTTGTATAGATTCCCTCTAGCTTTGTAGCTCTCCTTTAGCCTGCCCTGGCTGTTCTTTTCGTTTTGTGCTTTGACTTGGTTAAAGCTACCTTTCGTACAGTGCCTTCTTTTCTAATAAAACTTCACAGTGGGGGCCTCCCCTGCTGTATTTTAATTCCAAAAAAATAAATCAAAGCTTCTACGAATGCCATGCAGCTAGCTGACCAGAATGCACCCTGATGTAGCAGACTCAGCCAAAGTGCAGCCGATCTCAAGGTCTACTTTACGGTATTGAGCTCCATCGGCAAGTGTCATCACTCACAAGTCAACGACCAAAAGTTCCATCATTGTGTCTATTGAAACTGTCGTCATTTCTTGTTCAGAAGAATGAGTACTGGAGCAATTGGCCTATTGACCATTTGAAGTTTGCAGGTTGCCCAGGTATCCACAGGAAGGCTTGATGCAAATGATTCAACAGCATTGAGTTCATCCCTAGGGATCAGAGAAGAAAATTAATAAGCCCACAACCCACTTTTCAAGTGATATTTGACCAGAATTCAGTGTTCTGTTAAACAAGGTTGTGCAGGCAAGTAAATGATGCAGAACAAACAGCAAATAGTACTATCTATTTGTTTATATTCATAAAAGAAATGAATTCCTTGTCCAGAATCTAGGGTTGTGAGTACACTCGTAGATGTGACTGGTCATAATAAATGAACAATATTACATCACATGGATACAATGTTTGCAATCGATGGTTACCTTCCACCTGGATGCCCAATGTAGACAAGAACACTAATGAGTCCCCCAGAACTGAGAATTTTGCTGGCAGCTTGCAATGCTAGCTCAGTTGTCCTAGGCATTGTGATTACAGTTTTATCTCCTCCAGGAAGGTAGCCCAAGTTGAAAGCAACAAGCCTAGAACAAATTTGCCACAGTGAATCAGCATATATCTAGGTTTGTTACTACTTGAACAGGCATTTGTACTTTTCCAAGAAACTGTTTTGTTGAATTATAGTACTAAATGAGTTGAAATTTTCAAATAGCAATGAACTTAGGAAGGCCATGATCACCTGACGGGAGCATCTTTGGGAACAATTTCTTCCATTCTACTATGGCATATAGGAAATAGTTTTACTAGTCCCTGCTGCCACATAAAACAAATATAGTCAAAAGTACAACTATATTAAATATTAGTGAGAAGATGACAACTTTCCTGTCTCTAAATACTAAGGTCAAATCTGAATGCCTTCTTAATTTTTTATTAATTTTTTGTTCCCTTCTTCAGGGGAAATCAGGTACAAACTTCATAGTTCAAATCCACACCTGATGATCATCATCCACGGCCATTTTCAGAAAGGAGGAAGTACTCTCTATCGCGGAATCTTGAATGTCCATCCCGTAAACACGCCCACGGCCCGTTTCATCAGCCACCATCTTAAGCAGAGCGAGCGTGTCATTCCCATTCCCACATGTGGCATCAACCACCGTATCCCCTTTTCGAACAATATTTCTCCACACCCTAACCAAAAACATACACATAAAATTAGCTATCACCTATCGGAGAAACATGGAGATAGTTCCTCTTACATATCTCACTAGAGTTACTGTATCTACATGCAACGGAATGATTTACCTCTGCAGCAGCTCGGTAAACACTGGGCTAAATTTGTTCTAGGTGGCTACTTACCGCTTCAGAAGAATTCCATGCTGCTAATTTCAGCATTGTAAGAGAAGTTTACAGTATACATACACATTTTGATAATCAACAATGGGCTTTAGTACCTACGCGTGGGCTACCTCGGTCGCCTTCCTCTTACCGGTGACGAAGCCCACCACCGCCTCCTCCACCCCTGCGACGGAAACGCACTCCACAACTTCAGCAAACTCACCGGCCAACGCCGAAGTGAAGAGAAAACAGAAAGAGAAACCAAAAAAAACCAACCAAGTTCAGGTTGCTGCGCCGTCCTCACGACGCCCGCGGCGGCGAGCTGTGTAGCGGAGGCACGAACGGAGAAGTGCCTCCTGGTCCGGTAAAGGGGCGCCTCGCAGTCGCAGCTGGGTCCTCGCCGGAGGAGAGGGGTTAGGGTTTGGGAGCGGAGGAGGAAGTGAAGGCCCAGCGACAGTGGAGGGTGCAGCGGCGGCGGCGGCATCGTCAACGGTCCAAGTTTGTCCGTGAGGCCGGGGCCGGAGGAAAAAAAAAAAAAAATTGGGCGGAACTCAGAGGTGCTCTCTTATCTGGGAAGATGACAAGTCGTGACGACCCATGTGTCACTTGAGCGTTTCATCACCGTTCCGGCCAAATTAATTTGGGGTGAGAGAGGCTCGAACTCTCGACCTCAGGATAACTCAATAGCTATGAGACCTACGCGCTAGCCAACTGCGCCACCACCCCGCCATACGCAATGCTTTAGCTAATACACAGAAATGCATACCATGATTTTTCTGTCTATCAATAACTGCGTGCATTGCTCGGTGAATGTGAAGAAGTAGGCCGTTGTCGCGGCAATAATGAGCCAAAGTAGTATTTGCGGTGAATCCTCCTGTTAAGTAGTCATGCATTACAATAGGAACCCCTAATTCCCTTGCAAATACAGCTCTCTTAATCATTTCTTCGCATCTGCAGTCGCATTCAAGTAACCTTGATTTCACCGGTTTCGGCTTTGCAAAGAACCCATTTCTGTACTAAGGGTAGGTTGATAACCCACTGCGGAGGGCATTCTGCCTAAGATGAAATCCTATAAGACACGGGGAGTGACAGAAGGCGAGGACTTCCTTTTGTATCACTTCTTTTTGTCTGATGAAAGCGACATCCTATTTATATTAAGAAGCTAGTATGAACACTGAAGCTATATGACTACTCTTGCGTTCTGAAAAGAAGGTCATTTTCACTTAAAAAGGATTTATATATTTTTTAATAAATTTATTTAGAGATATAAATATATAAATCTGTAATATTTATATCTCTAAATAAGATGATGAATTTGCACGTACTTGTTAAATATTTGACTACAAATTCACTACAAATTTGCTCGTATTTGTTAAATATTTGTAGATATAAATATATATTTTCTCTTCAAAGTGACTACAAATTTGCACATATTTTCGCTTCAAAGTCTAAGATTTACATATGCTAAGCTGCAGGTTGCTAATGCTTGCAGTTCCTCTAAAATGATGAATTTATAGGTCATTGAGATGGCAAGAGACAGGGTCATAGAGCTCAGTACGTGTTGTACTCCCTCCGTCCTATAATATCCGTCGCTTTAGATTTCCGTGCCACAATTTTGATTTGAGTTGTAGAAAATACGTGCAATATTTTATATCTTTAAATAAATTTATTTAAAAACTTTATTTAAATATCTTTCTAATGATACTAATTATATATCATAAATATTAATATTTTTAAATTTATAGTTAGTCAAAGTTGTTTCTCAGAAAATAAAAGTTATTTTAAACGGGGTAGCTTGTAAAAAAAAAAAAAAAGCTTGTGGTCTAAGAGTATAGGACATCACAATGTGCTGCCATACTGACATGTTGTGTGGTGGCCAAGAGGCTTGCGGCACGCCATATGACATGAGGACCACATGTAATTAGGGTCCAAGGTGTCAGGACCTGTCTGATTGCGTAATGCATCTATTATTTTTTTGGCCAGTTAGTATGTCCTATTCATCATCTGAATTGGTCAATTTGGTCCAGCACTCCAGCATCCAGATTGACATTTGTCAGGGTCTGATAGTTGTTCATGCCCATAACATATTGTATCTGGATTCAGGACTACCAGATTAAATGTGTTCAACTTCAGCTTCAGCGGTTTACAAATCTGATCGACAGCTTCACATAGCTTCAATTGGTTGTCCATTAGACTACCAGCATCTCATGTGGACTCCATTTCGTTCCTTCTTCAAAGCACTAAGCCATGCTCCTTCAAACCTTAGAGGCTTACAGGAGGAGGAGCTATGGTATCGAATTGTCAACTCGCTACTAATACTCACTGTTGGTCTACAATTCAGTCAACTTGCTCCTGTGCTGCCAGAGTGTTGCTCTCAACATTATTTGCACTTTTGGAGCATATCTTGACTGAAATATTCAGTCCATGGTGGCATGGTCCCTTCTTTGTATTTTCAGTGGGCAGTACAGTATCTGGTTTGAGTTCTGAAACTCCTGATGAGTAGACCCAGCCTGGTCTCCACGTTAGGCAGAAAACACTGGGCAGTACCTTGATGTATCAACTAAGTCTATGATGCTCAAGGTGAGCCTGTGAGCGGTGCTGCATTACACAACAGCTAAACCGCACAATATCTGTTTGCGCACATTGCACGACAGCTAAACTAGCATGTCCCTCTCACTTTCACCTTGATTTCAATTAATATGGGGTCCTCGTGTTCCTTGCACACTAGACTGCTCAGCATGGATGCCTAGACGGTGTCCAATCCAGGCAATGAAAGTGCACCACGACTGGCTCCGGCACTTGCCAAACACTTGGTCCCATAATCCCATCAAAATCTGATCCAAAGCAAAACACACATGGCATGTTCATAGTCTTGTCCCTTGCCAAACATACATCTGATAGGACTCCCTGATCCTCCCTTCATCTATATATTCATGGTCTAGTGTCCTCCAAACACCATCACTTGCAGCTTCACAAACAAAGCATTGTGAACTCAACCAAGAGCTCTCCAATTTCCAGACCAAAGAGACGAAAGGAAGAAGTAACCATGGCAAGTGCCAAGATGATGGCTCAGCTAGCCAAGAACCTGCAGAGGATGACATCACTTGGAAGGAAGCGCCTCACCAGGGGGGCGGCAAAGGAATCCGACGAGTGCTGCTCCTCTGTGGCGGGCAAGGGCCACTGTGTGGTGTACACAGCCGACGAGAGGCGGTTCGAGGTGCCACTGGCATACCTCGGAAACAAGCTCTTCGAGGAGCTCCTGCGCATGTCCCAGGAGGAGTTTGGCTTCACGAGTGATGGGCGGATCACGCTCCCTTGTGATGGTTCAACCATGGAGTACGCCATGTGCTTGCTCAGAAGAAGTGTCTCTTCAGAGGTAGAGAAGGCATTCCTAAGCACCATGGAATTGCCACGCATCTATGCAAGTTGTGTGGCACCATCTGCAGGAGTTAGTCAGCAGGTTGCTGTTTGCAGCTCCTAAAATGTATGTAAACTAGTAGTATAGGTTGTAGGACAAGTGCAGAGCCTTTTGATCCTGAAAGCAATCAAGGATGATGGCAACATGGCAAGCCAGAGCCATTATTCTCATTGTGTCAGTAAATGACTAATCACATTTTAGGAATTTACAACGCAACATGTTTCTTTAGGAAAATCTTCTGACCTGGTTTAACATTCCACTGCTCCTCCAGGCCTTGACAATGAAACCATGGTGAACAGGCTAGGATACATCATGGTTTTTAACCAAATATGAAACTGAAACCATATAATTGAACCCTGCACAATTGCAAATTTTCAGTAAATAATCATGTCTATTGTAAACCTAAGCCCACAGCTTACCACTGCAAATAGTCATGTCTGTTAAAAAAAAATAGTGTTGCATGGAGATACATTACTGAAGCGAGAACAAGGATACCAGCCTTGATGGATTTACAACGAAGGTCCAAACTTTCCAGCAAAACTAGACACATATGACTGTAAGGTGTAAGCCCACTAGACAATACATGCAGATACCACTAAATGGCCACAGCCCACATGCCATGTGAGAAATATGCAGACATTGATGGAAACCGAATTACTGAACTGTCGATCAAGTTGCATGATTTTAGCAACCAAAGCACTGCTCACCAACATCTAAAATCAGTGAATTAAATTAAATTCTTTAACTCTTGAGTCTTGAACCATCCTGCTGTGTCCCCAACTTCCCATTGAGGCATTCATGCTATGTCTTTAGCTAATCTCAATCACGTCAGGCTTTGAGAGAAAGAAATTAGGATCTCTGATAATTCAGAATTGGCTGCTTTTGAGCAAGCTCGACCTGCTTAGAAATTAGGATCTCTGATAAATTCAGAGATGGCTGCTTTTGAGCAAGCCCGACCAGCTTATAACCGAACCATGTGACACAGGACACTGAAACAGATACAAGATGTCCACAAAAGCTGGACCCGGTATGCTTGCACTATATCTTTGTCATCACCGTGCAACAACTGATGGTCCAGCAAAGTCCAATCTGAATCTCAATGTGTACCTTTGGAGCCACCAAAGCAAGTAGGAAGCTCATGGCCTTGTCCTAAGACGAGACCACCGCCACACCAAAGCCCAGGAAGGGCCATTTCTTCACCTAAATATCCAGGAACTAGCAAGTAATAAGGCAGTAAGGCACCATCACAAGTTCACAACCAGTTACAACTCACAAAGCATTTCTAAATACCATGCCTCCGAAGCAAGAAGAACCAATCACGATCCATCCCAGGAGGATTAATCCTTCCCCAGCAGCTCAGTAAACATAGGGCCAAAATTGTACTGGGTGGCTACTTAGCTAGCTTCAGAAGAATTCCAAGCTGCTAATTTCTTTCAGCAATTCAGCGTTGGATGAGAAGTTTACAGTATACACATTTTTAACACTTACCGCGGCGGCGAGCTGAGCAGCGGAGGAGCGAACGGAGAAATACCTCCTGTTCTGGTCCGGCGAAGGGGCGTGTCGCAGCTGGGTCCTCGCCGGAGTACAGGGAGTAGAGTTTGGGAGCGGAAGAGGAGGTGAAGACGATGGCGTTCGCTGGATTACAAATCCATGGACGGACCAGTGGAAAAATTTGAAAAAAAAAAAAATGGGCCGGTACTCAGAGGTGCTCTCGTTTCATCTAGGAAGATGACACAAGTCGTGACGACCCATGTGTCACTGAGCGTTTCATCACTGTTTCGGCCAAATTAATTTGGGGTGAGAGAGGCTCGAACTCTCGACCTCAGGATAACTCAATAGCTATGAGACCTACGCGCTAGCCAACTGCGCCACCACCCCGTTGCGATATCAGTGCTAAAATGACCATCATATCGACGTCTGCCTTTGTGGAGCATGATGTCCGGTTCCACCGCTTTTGCTTTTTTTTTTTTTTTTTTTTTTTTTTAGCATCACAGGACTTTCATTAATCAACGGCAATATTACAATCCATAGCCGCCAGTCCGACTAGCCAGTCCGGAGCATGGTCGAGCCAGAAGAGAGAGCGTTCTACTGATGACACCATACATGCACAATGATGTGCCACCCCATTAGCCTCCCTCCTAACCCAGGCTATCTTGAAGTTAACAAATTGCCTGCCCAATTCTGTGATGTCGAAGCAAAGACCACCTATAGACGATCGTATGCTGCCCGTATCCTCGATCAGAGCTTTCAAATTACTGGAATCAACCTCTAGAATTATCTGGTCGTATCCCATCTCCACAACAAGCTCGAGGCCTTCCTTCGCAGTCATAGCTTCAGCAGTTAACGCATCCGGAACAGCATTGAACCATCGCGCCGCTGCCGCCTTCACTGTCCTTGAATGGTCCCTGATAACTGCCCCAGCACTTCCCGTGCAGGTCTCTGGATCAAAACTTCCATCCGTGTTCACTTTCATCCATCCCTGCTCCGGCCGCTTCCATCTGCTTCGTGGCCTTGGTTGCACCGGCTCTGCAGGCATCTTCAGCGTCGCCATTTCCTGCAGCATTGTTGAGACATACCTCGCCATAGCACCCGGTTCCCATACCTTGCGGCCATGTCTGCGCGCATTCCTTCCCGTCCACAGTGTCCAAGCTCCACTCACCAGCGTCGCAGCCTTGCTTGGTGAGCAGACACTGGTGAGAAGGATGTCTGAAGCCCAGGATACCAGGTGCAGGTCTGGCACAGAGACCCCCGTCAGCTTCTTGACCTCCTCCCAAAACCTCCGCGCTCCCGGACAACTGAATATAACATGAAAAAGGCACTCGTCTGGATCACCACAAAGTTCACAGTAGCTTTCACGAGCAATGTGTCTCCGTTTCAGTTCTGATTTGGAGGGCAATGAATTGTGAAGAACTCGCCACCAGAAAACACGCACTTTTGGTGGAACTTGTAGCTTCCATACCCCCTTCCAGGCTCGGTGGTCCTCTGAGGTACCTGTCTCACCGGTTGATGCCATCGTTTCAGCAGTCTGGCTTTCTTTTAGCACCCTGTACGCCGACCACACCGAATATACTCTGTGCTTCTCCAATGCCCAGGCCATAACATCTGTTCCCAGTCTTTCACTCGGTTTAATTTTCATTACCTCATCTACCTCCAAGGCCATGAATGACTTCCGAACCTTGTGCTCATCCCATACCCTGGTCCCTGGAACAAACAAGTCGTGGACCCTTTCTACCTCGGCCGTCTGTGGGCGTATCAGTGGTCTCATCTGAGAGAGCCCGGGGATCCAATTCTCATGCCACACATCAATGTCCCCTGGCCCCACTCTTTTGATTATCCCCCTCTGCAGCACCTCTCTTCCATGGAGAATGGCTCTCCAAGTTGCCGAACTTCGCCTCTTACGGGTTGCTGACAGGAACTCTCCCGACGGGTAATATTTTCCCTTCAGCACCCTAGCACATAGCGATGTCGGCCGCATGATCAGTCTCCAACCTTGCTTCCCGAGCATTGCTTGATTGAAGAGACTGAAATCTTTGAACCCCATCCCTCCATTACCTTTTGCCCTTGTCAGTTTCTCCCACCTGAGCCAATGGATCTTGTGATTGTCAAGCGAGCTACCCCACCAGTAGTTGGAGACTGCCGATGTGAGTTTCTTATGGACCACCGGCGATAGCTTGAAACATGACATGGCATACGTTGGTACTGATTGGGCGTTGGCCTTCAGGAGCACCTCCCGAGCTGCACAGCTCAGGCTCTTTTCAGCCCAACCATTGACAAAACCACGAACCCGCGCTGTAACATAGTTGAAAGCTTCAGCGGCTCCTCTTTCTGCAGCAGTTGGAAGGCCCAGATATCGTTCTCCCAATGCTTCTGTTGGTACCTGCAAGCTCTCATGCACTTCATTTTTAGTTTCTTGAGAACAGTTTGGACTAAAGAAAATCGCCGATTTTTGTTTGTTAACCAACTGGCCTGACCCCTTGTTGTAATCTTCCAGAATGGATGCCACTCGATCTGCCCCTCTTTTGGACGCCTGGGTAAAGATTAGGCAGTCGTCCGCAAATAGGAGGTGTGAAATCCACGGCGCATTCCTGCTGACCCGCACTCCTCTTGATATAAATTGTGGGCCTATGCTCTTCATCATTCCACCGCTTTTGCTTCAGAAATCAGAATGGCATAAAAGGACTCACTTCAGGCAGGGAAAATAAAAATGCACGTGTTAGTTTTAAACCTTGCTCCTTTGTGCTGGAAGGAGCCGAAATTGCACTTTGCGTTGCTCCATGTTTTTTCTGGATGAAGGGAAAAAAAAAAATAAAAAAAAAAACACAGGCTGAGTCTATTATTTGGCCACATTACCATGCACGTAGTATCTGCATTTTTCCAGTCTGGGCCTTGAGCAGCCGGAGTGAAACAAGGAATTGCAGGGTGTTCAATGTGACAAGTCTATAATGCCAAATGCAAATGGCAATATGGCATTATATAACTTTGAAAAATTCACCGGTTATTGCATCGCCACCGTTTGTGCAGGCCTTAATATACAATCTTGAGTGTAGAAATTGCTATTAAGGAACAGAAGTGGCCTGGAAATATCTAGCTAGGATTTAGAATCTTCTTTTTTATGTCTGACTAAATTCTGGACAAATAGCTCTCCTCCACGATACGATGACTGAACCTGACAAAAACATCCAGCAAAGTAGAAAAGTAAGTGCTAGTGAGTAGCTAAAAGCGTACCAGCAAGACCAAATGGCATTTCAGCCTGCTAACAAGTTGCACATCCACCAAACATTTGTTTCAAGAACGCTATTAAAACACAGAAGTCCTCTATCTGGGAATCTGAGATGACATGTAAGAAAAGAGCAAATTGTGTTATGCTTACCAGAGGTCCCTGATTGGCAAATGGGTGTATTTTAATAATTAGAAAAGAGTGAAAATGCCTAATCATCAACCAATAATAATTAATCTGCATGCAGGTTTCGTTTAAAAAGATCAACGGAGTGGGTAATTTTACAGCACGAGGGCAAGCTACCATCCAGCAGGTGAAGCTGTGCAGCTGAAGCTGTAGCAGCTTGAAGCAGCGACCGGAGCGGTTGCAGGATAATCGTTTCCACACAACTGCATACAGTTATCAGTGTTGCAAGAACAATTGTTTCCGCACAGCTTTCTTTATACACACAAGCTAAAGTGCATCTTGCAACATCCTTTGCATCCTATTACAAATTACAAAGGAGATAAATGCGCTCAGGAATAAACTAAAGATCAGCAGATAGTGTCACCAATATAACTGATAACCATACAAACAATAGTACAGCAGCAAAATAATCTGTTGATTAAATTGTTCAAGCACATCACTCCTGCACCTTCCATCTATCCAATCGAAGCAAGCATCACAACAAACAAACGGGGGTGTTTAGTTTGAGGAATGTAGTCCACCCATCTTTTACTCCTCACTCTTTTGTATGGTTTACAGAGTGCAACAAGTTGATCAATCACCACCTTATTTCTCACAAACTAATAATTAGCAGGGGAATGGGGTCATAACACAAAATTTGAAGAACGAACTAATGATGCACTACCTCATCTAGTAGAATGAAATAGTTCCTCAAACCAAAACACCCCCTAAGCTGTTGTTATCCACATACTAATGTTCTCTTCTTTTGGGAGAAACAAGTAAACTAGGTTGCCTCCAATAGATGTTCTGTTCACCAGTACACAGTTACAGCAGGATACATACATGCATAATGTATTATAACCGTCATAAGAGCGATATATCAAAAGACAGACCTACATAAAGTTGGTTTTCAATCTACAAATATATCTCGATCCTACAGTCATATCCTGAATGCTAACTTCACTGAGCCAATGGAACTTCTCCAAGCTCGCACCTTATGATGACATCACAGGCATGTCTCCAGATATAAGAATTGCCATCTGAAGACAAGGTGCCATATAAATCAAAACAGAAGACCATCAGGTCTCTTCAGTGATGTTATCCTGGAACTGATTCAGAATTGACGAGTCCACGGCTAGCATTAGGACTGAAACCAGATACATGCGTAGATTTCCGAGCAAAATCTAGCAGTGTCTGACGATGCTGTTCATTAGTATGAGGAAGACTTGCACGTAACAGCTCAACAGGCATCTCCCTGCTGACTGCTTTGGTGGTTTCAGGTCCTCCCATGGAGTTGGATCCCTGCATGGCAAACCTCTGCACAATACTTCCATACTTGCTGTCACAGTACTTCGTCAGCAGTCCAAAGAAGGCATCAAATGATGCTTGCCAAAGTGAACGTGCTGATCTGCTGTAGTTGGCTGCGGAATGAGGATCAGCCAGTAGCTCAGTTGCTCTATCCAGCACAGATTTGATTACCAGAGAGGCCCCATCACCAGCAGCACTACCAAGTGGTCGGAGAGGTGGCTGCTGCGATGAACAGACAACAGCTGCAAGGCAGGCACTGAGAGCACTGAGTTCCATATGGCGCACACAAGAGGAAACAGTCTTGGCAAGACCAATTGTTGTTTCTGCAGCACTAGAGTCTGATGGCAAGCCCCCAAACAAGCTCCTAAGATGTCGGAAAACAGCCATGCAAACTATCCGGGTCAGCTCACTCCCAGAGACAAGAAGTCGAAGATAGCGAGCCAAAAGCTTGCGTCCTTTGGGAAGAGAAACAATACGAAGAAAAATTAGGTCATCCTTAGGGGCCAACCCACCCGAATGGCCAGGTTTGTTGGGGCCAAAAGGGTCAACAAGCTGAAGTGATGTAGCTAAGCCTTCAAGCAGGACCTGTCGCCTTCTCTTCAGTTGGAAACTGCTGTCCTGTGGCTGGCTAGACTGTAAAAACCGATCAATATCATCAACATCCAGAAGAAGGCGAATAGAATCTTCAATGGTTATTCTGGCTGCAAGCATTGGTTCTTTCTCCAGCGGCCTTGTGGATGACTTATGATCATAAAAACCATCACCAGATCCAGGCAAATCAGCTTCAAGGAGAGGGCGAGGTCTACGTATGGCAGAGAATGAAACTCCTCCATTAGCGTCAACCTGTAGATATGAATGCTGATCAGCACCAGACCGGGATTTTGAGGGGAAGTCCTTTATTGACATAGGGCAAAAATTGGACTTCTGAGAAGTTTCAGATCTTTTGGCTTTGCAAGCTTGGTGGTAGTAGTCATCGATGTAAGGATCGTTACTGTGATTTCCAGAGTGCTGCATTTTTAAGATATTTTCAATCTCTTCAGATGACATATACTTGGATCTGAACTTGATCCCTGAACTCTCACTATGCTGACTACCTGCATCAGAAGGCTGTTGAGAAAAGCGTATGTTGTGCTTTCCTCTTCCTGACCTTGATCGCTTATCTCTTGGTGAAGGAACATCAGGAGATTGGTGGTGATAGAATAGGTGAGGCTGCATGTTTATGTAATTCTGAAGAGGCGGCTGGCCTGGTGGTAATCTCTGGTGCTGCTGAGAAAAAAGCAACGAAGACATCGAACTACTTGTAAGAGATAACTGTGGCTGCAATAAACTGGGCCGTCGATTAAGATGATCAAAAGCAAGTGGGCCAGCTTGGTTTGACCACTCATTTTGTAGGACATTGTTCATTGACAGATCTCCAGTGGTGTAAGACATGCTTCGTGCATAAGGCAGTCCATGAGATAGACCAGGCATATGATATGAGGAACCAGAAAGCGATGAACTCGGAGAACCTATGTGGTGACCAGCACCAGGTGATGGAATGCTTGAGTGCCGTGTAAGACCTTGAGCAGGATAAGGCAATCCTGGACTTCCACCTGGTGGTGGATAGGATGTAAATGAAGTAGATCTGTGTAAAAGAATAGGTTCACTTGAGCGGTGCTGTAGTGGTTGATTGGGATACGAAGATGTTCGAGACAGTGGTTTAGACTCTCCAAAGTGAGGCGAAGATTGCAGCTGCGAGCACCATTGTTTGTTGTCCAGGAATTCATCACCGTCTAGTATATCCTGATCTACCCAATTGGAGAAGTCAGCATCTTGAGCCCAATCAGCAGTCAAAGAACCTGAAGGAAGACATGATATCGCACAGTGAATATTTAGCACTTAATAACAATAAAAAAAATGTAAAATGTGACATCACGCTTATATTTCTAAACAAGGTAACAAATTACTATTGCATCGATAGTAGTGATTGAGAGAACACACTTGCAGCAGGCTGATGGTCAGCCCAAGCACCTAGACATTGGGACATGAATGCAGTTTTTTCTTTTTCTTTTACCAACGGCAAACTAGAGATTATGTGCCTTTTCTCCTAAATATTATATAGAAATCTACATGGTGTGCATTCTGAAAAAATAAGCATGATTTTGGATTACGCACCAGCAAAATATCTAAGCTTCAAGTGCCATAGCAAGCATAACATATTTACATTGTCAAGAGCTATATTAGACTAATAAGAATATACATCGTTCAAGATGTAACCAATAATGAAGCCAAATACAAAATGAAACCGTGCCATATCAAAGATGGGTAGCTAAAGCAAGGTAAGTAAATCACTAAATCATTTGCAGTGCAAAAGTAAAGATTAAAAAAAAACAATCTTGTCCTCGACTTATGATGTAAACCTGAGTGATGTTAAACTTTAGTGGTAAACTAGTAATGGAGCGCAGAACTGTTACTTACTTTCTCTCGAAATTGATCGTCTATCACCAATAACACCAGGATTCCTTGTCCCGCTAATACTTCGGTTCAACTGAATAAACGAAGCGTAGGAAGACACATCAAAGAATTATAATATTGTAGAAGAGTATAATAATGAATAATTCAAAGTATCATATGAAGCTACTGACAATATAATGAAATTGTAAAAATAAAAACTTTAAGGGAGAGGGCAATATAATTTCAAGATCCATAACATAATCTGAGCCTATGAAACTAGATGAATTCAACTATTCAAGAATACTTCATCACCTAATCTCTTTTATGTGCATGGTTAAAAATGAAATGGGTTGTGAAAGGTGGTATAGACTTCTATATTAAGGGAAAGCACTATAGTGAGTAAATGGCATAACTTAAGAAACCTTCAAACACCTGCTGGTCAAACAGACATTTACTACCATGGATACAGTAAATATATGAAACAAATATATCTTCAGTACTTAGGTAAGCACAAATCACAAATTGAAGTGATCACTAATCAAGCTAGTGGAATAAGGCACTAACCATTGCAAAAGTGCTTGCAAGATCATCAATTTCTGACAAGTTACTCATACAATCAATCTGCAGGAAGACAAAAGGCAAACAAATGATCATGATGAAATATAGAAAGAATAGGAGCAAACAGGAAAAGAAACTGAGGGAAAGGAAACAGCGAATGCCCCAAATAGTTAGGGTTTGATTTGGTGAATAATTAATTCTTAGGATTATCTATGAAACAAATTGGTCATAAGACCTTAGCTCTTCATCAATATCTAATGTTAAAAGTTTGGTACATAATCTTCCATATTTATTGTACTGTAAGCCTATACCCAATTAAAGCAATCTAACTGTGTTCAGACTTCAAAGGTATGCCCAAAGGGTACAAGTACAACAGCTACAAAGCATACCCACTGATGAAATTGATGGCAAGAAAATGAGCAGTTTTGCTCATGCACAGTTCCTACAATCATTATACCTGTGAACTCCTCCAAGTGCCACTACCAAACAGTAAGTGATAATCATATTTGGTTGGGAACAGAATGGCAGCTGCTAAAGCATCTACTCCTTCCAAGATGGAAAATTCATTGAACACTGACGCATCCTACCTGATTGCTCTTACAATGGAAATAGCTTAACAGGACAAAAACAATTTCATGGAGTAATTAAACACAATGAGGGTCTGCTAAAATAATTAGGAAGGCGGAAGACTAAATCGGTAACAATATCACCAAAAGATTTTTTTTTCTGCTTTCTTCCATTATCTCAGCCATATATACAGCATCATACCTGATGTTATTTATTTAGGTACTTCTAATAATGTTCAAATAAGCCCTAATAACTACTCCCTCGGTTCGCATATTGCAAGACGTTTTGGCTTTTCTAGACACAAAATGCTTTTACTATGTATGTATACAGACATAGTGCACATCTACGTGATAGCAAAAGCTATGTATCTAGAAAAGCCAAAATGTCCTACAGTTTGGAATGGAGGGAGGAGTGAGCAGCAGAAAAGAAAGGTCGACATTTCTTATCCATTTGTCACACATGATTCTATATTCACGGTTACCCATAAGAACAGAATTATTTTTAAATGTATATGGCATTGGCATGCCTTTGCCTTTCTACGCTAGAGGTATGACTCTCCATTGCACCAAATATTGAGCCTGAAACCTAAAAGTTAGACTACACAATTTGATCTATTTGGTGCAAAAGTATCCACTTCCAGGCGTCAAAATCATATGCTACTGCTCCTATGTAGAAAATATCGCTAAAGTCACTCTTGGCTTTCGCTATTCATTCCAACAGTAACACGCACCAACACAACACAACAAAACAAAAACTATCTGAAGCATTCCGTGCAAAAAAAAAAAAAAATTAAAAAGTGACGAAGCCAACTTTGCAAGACATCAAGGCACCGAGAGCGCACCTCTTCGCCTGTAGAAGAGAACTGGTAGCCACCATCATCAGGTCCACCGAATCCACCACCATCGCCGTCAACACCTCCATCCAAAACCCCACCGAGCTCCGCCCCCTGCATGGGCGCCTTGCCGAAGAAGGAGTACTGCGCCGCGTCGAAGAGCGAGTTCTCTGCAGGATAAGGAAAAAGAAGTGGCGAATTTTAGCAAAATCGAGCCCAACAACCCAGAAAATCGCCAGGCGGCAAGCACACCAGAAACGGCGCAGTAGGAACACCGCTAGAATTCCGAGGACGCAACAATCAAAACGGCACTGAACAAAATCACTCCAAAAATAGCCGCAAGAAAAGATCACCTGCGGTGGAAGACGAGGACGGGCCTCCGCCGCCTACGCCGCCATCCGCCCTAACGCCCCTCATCGCCGTGGCCGTCGCGGCGGCGCGAGCAGGCGTTAGGGTTTGAGTTCCCGCGTGGGGTTTGGATCTGACTGGAGCAGGGGAGAGGAGGGCGCACTGGCGCACAGCTCGCCTCCGCTCAGTCTTGCTTTGCTTCCCTTCTCTTTCTTTTCTTGGACTTAAACCAAATAAAACCACGAGGAATATAGAAAATCGACAAAAGGACCCAAATTACGGCAGGAAAGAAAAAAAAGGTTAACCGAAAATCTGTCCCTTTTGTATAGAACAATCTGAAAATGATATGGTAGGAAGGAAGCCTTGCCAGCTCGCGAAACGCGAGAATTATGTGGAGTGACAGATTGATTAGCGCTAATACGGAGAAAGACTTGGTCTTGGCTTGCGTGTTACTCTACCGATTTCTTTATGGACCCTCTTGCGTGTCTTTTGTTTTTTTAGGGGCTTTTCTCTCTCTCTCTCTCTCTCTCTCTCTCTGACCGGGCCGTTTGGTTGGTTTGCTTTCTCGCTCTTCCAGGATCATTAGCCACGCTAATCACGCGCCTTTCTTCTGTTAATTGTTAACAATAATCATGAATCATTTGCAAGAACAGACTGTTTAGATACCGTTGGCTAAATTTTAGTCGCCTAAATTTTAGACATAGATATATCCAAATAGGTGAACTAAGCACGAAGCGAGTTTTAATTCTCAATCTAAACTTAACTAAACTCTAATTGGACTAAAGGTTGTATATGTGTCTTTGTCATGAATTTTTTTTTCAGTTCACTTTTAGTCCATGATCAAACACGTTCGATTAAATTTTAGTCATCTAAACTTAACTAAACTCTAATTGGATACTACAAGCTAAACTTTAGTCACCTAAATTTTAAACCTAGGTATCAAACATGTGAGCTAAAACTTAACTAATTTTTAATTCTACACCCAACAAGCCATTAGTCCATTGTTAGTTGGCAAATATGAACTAATGTGGACTAAAAGGTACTCTTGGATCTACCACTAGGAGTTTTTTTTTTTTTTTTTTTTTTTTTTTTTTAGTTCACTCTTTAGTCCATGTATCTAAACACCATTTGATAAGTGATCCACCTAAAATTTAGCTTAAACTTAATCCACCTATACTTTAGTTGTAGGTGATTCAAACAAGGCAAGTGATCCAAACATGGGATTATATTTTTGATACACAATGTTAGTCTAAGCTTTTAAACAAACTGAAACATAGCATTTACAATTTATTAGTGTAGTTACAGTCTCGAGATTCTATTAGTTACTCTCTTTGGCTGAATTTATAAACCGACTATAAACAAAAATAACTATTTTTTTAAAAAATATTGTTCTAATGGCTCATAACTGAAGCAAACATAACCAAGTAGCCTCTATAGTGGTTGACGAGATTAAATCATTGGTCGCCGCGCTCTCCCGTGTGAATGTGTGATAGCAAATTCGACTATCACGGGACACGGATATTATGTCTTGCTAAAAGTACCCATCTTTCGAAGTCATATAGGGGTGACCATTTTGCTTCGAGAAGATAATGACGATATGACCTTGCCGTGACAATGAACGTCACATATCACCCAAGCGACGGCAAATATATATAGCGCGTATACTAGCGCGAAAACATGTTACAGTACTTGGCTTGTTGCATGGCATGTGTTTTGTCCTTCTCGGCCCCCATAATCAACAGTGTAGAGTGACTGACACCTCTCGTACTAGGAGCCTTAAGCAGTTTTTTTTTTTTTTTTTTTTGGCGCACGGAGCCTTAAGCAGTGCTAAATATAGAAACGAGCCAAAAGAGCTGGAAGCTGGAAGTTAAGGAGTCTGAGCAAGTGAAACCGAAACTTTTTAGGCTAGAATCTTCTTGAGTTGTTGAGAGAGAAAATAAGTAGGTTTTTTTTAGGGGAAGAGAAAATTAATACTCCATCCGTTCTAAATTATAAGTTGCTTTGACTTTTTTGATATATCTATTTTATTATGTATCTAGATACATTATTATATTTAGATATATAGCAAAATAGATGTATTAAAAAAATTTAAAGCGACTTATAATTTGAAATGGAGGGAGTAGCAGTAATAGTCAGTATATTTTGGGCTGAAGCCCCCCTAGTCTCGAGTGCAAATCCACTCTTGTTTTAAACCGTTATGGTGTTACCCCAACACGGTAGCAAGTATTAAAACCAATCATAAAGATTATATGGAGAAGAGAGGGTACAATCATCTGCAATGCTCGAACAAAATCTTGTAGAAGGATAATTAGATAAAAAGAGAAGAAGAATCAATATTAAAGGATGATACAATGTCCACGTGCAGAAAAATGACACTTGTTTGTAAAGAAACAAATTACATACATTGTCATGTGACTAGGGACGCAATTAGTTTTAGCTACATTGGGTTATTAGGAGAAATCCACAAAACTTGCTCAAATAAACTACAATTATATACTCGCTCCGTTCGAGAAACATACAATTCTAACACAAGTAGCATGTTTTTTAGTGTAACAAGTTTGACTGATTATAGATAAAAAACTATAAACATTTATAATATCAAATAAGCACCATTAAATTAATTACGAAATGCATTTTTATAATAAATTATTTTAAAGCCATAAATACGAATACTATTTGCGAGAAACTTGACCAAGCATGAACTAT